>CM029597.1:98132644-98448620 GCA_017311375.1 Mytilus coruscus | reverse complement strand
GATATAAGAAGATGTGGTATGAGTGCCAATGAGACAACTCTCCATCCAAGTCAAAATTTATAAAAGTAAACCATTATAGGTCAAAATACGGTCTTCAACACGGAGCCTTGGCTCACACCGAACAGTAAGCTATAAAGGGCCCCAAAATTACTAGTGCAAAACCATTCAAATGGGAAACTGTCCATTTGAATCTTTCTCTACCTTGCTGTAATGATGCTGATAAAAGATTACAATAGTCTGGCAATAAACACACCTCTTACAATGTAAACACACCTTACATTGTAAACACACCCTATCAATATGACCACTCCCTTATATTGTAAACACACCCTATCAATATGACCCTTTATTGTAAACACACCCCTATCAATATGGCCACTCCCTTACATTGTGAACATGCCTCTTGCAATATGAGCACTCCACATACATTGTAAATACACCCCTATCAATATGACCACTCCCCTTATATTGTAAACAAATACCTTTCAATATGAGCAATCCCTTACATTGTGAACATGCCCTATTAATATGAACACTTCCCATACATTGTAAACACACCCCTATCAACATGACCACTCCCCTTATATTGTAAACACACCCTATCAATATGAAAACCCCCATACATTGTGAACACACCCATAACAATATGAACACTCCCCATACATTGTGACCACACACGAACAATATGAACACTCCCTTACAATATTAACACAACCTAAAATATATGAACACACATCTAGTTAACAAAATGTAAGTGCCATTAGTAATATGTATATATTCCTAACAATATGAACTCCTCCATACAATTTGAACCTATCCTAACAATATGAACACACCTCTAATAATATGAACACCCTTCAAACAATATATACACACCTTTAACAACATGAACACACCTCTAACAACACGGTTGATAAGTCAGAAAGAAGAAAGACAGTAAAATTAACAATATTTTACATAGTAGAACAATTATGGTTACTTGTTAGTATTGGTAAGTACTGGAGGTGGACAGATTATGGCATTTGTAAATTCTGAAAGATATATTGGTTTTCTCTAAAATTTGAGTTTTGCACAGATTGTAATCAGAATATGTGCATGTATTGGTCAGAAAATGTCCTCCGATTTATCTCTTCTTATCCATATTTCTGCATGAATTCAGTACCAATTATTATCATACACCATGTACATTTTAGTTGAACAATTCATAAAGCTTTAAAATGGAGAAAAAGTTGCTAATTTTATAAGATGTTCAAAATTCTACATCAATAAGCAATTAATGTAATAACATCATGTGATTGTTTTATTAAATGCAGTGGTCTTACTAAAGTATTATTTGTCAAAGTATTTGGCAATTATTGGTACCGTGATAATTGGTCCTCAACCAGTATAAAGTTTTCCTCCTTGATGGTTTGTTTTACTGGTGTAAACCAACTTAATGTGGTATTGAAATACTTGGTGAATTTTGAAATGAGAATACAAAAATTCTGTCTTCTTTTAAAATTGTAATCTATTCAAAATCTTCAAGTTCTTTTACAAATTTTGATTATTTTAAAAATAAAGTTCATGTTTTTGGCTTCCCATTCGTAAAGGGCTTTTCACTTTTAGCTGTCATTTAGGTTCAATTTTGCCAAAATAAGCTCAAAACATCACTGATGTATTATTGACTTGCAAGTCAATATTTCAATCCTGTTCAGTTATTAGAAAGAAAAGAATGTGAAATGGTGAAATGGTGATTAACATTTTTTATCGACCGCAAAAAATTTTTGTGGTCGTATATTGGTATAACGTTGGCGTCGTCGTCGTCGTCGTCGTAAATGCCGTTGTCCGGCGTCGTCGTCGTCGTCCGAAGACACATTGGTTTCGCACTCTAACTTTAGTTTAAGTAAATGGATCTCTAGGAAATTTTACCATAAGGTTCAATACCACAAAAGAAAGGTTGGGATTGATTTTGGGGTTATGGTACCAACAGTTAAGGAATTAGTGGCCAAAAGGGGCCAAAATAAACATTTTGTAACTTCAGACAATAACTTGTGTGTAAGTGTATGGATCTCTCTGACATTATACCACAAGGTTCCATATCACAAAGGGAATGCTGGGATTGATTTTGGGGTAATTGCCTCAAAATTTTAGGAATTAGGGGCCAAAAGGGCAAAAATAAGCATTTTCTAGTTTCAGGACAATAACTTGTGTGTAAGTGTATGGATCTTTCTGAAATTGTACTACAAGGTTCCATATCACAAAGGAAAGCTGGAATTGAGTTTGGGGTAATTGCCTAAACGTTTAGGAATTAGGGGCCAAAAGGGTCAAAATAAGCATTTTCTAGTTTCCAGACAATAACTTGTGTTTAAGTGTATGGATCTCTCTGAAATTGTACTGCAAGGTATCATACCTCATTGAAGGCTGGGATTGAGTTTGGGGTGATGAATCATAAGGGGTTCAAAAATTGGGGGATTTTTTCCACCTTTTTCTTCCTTTTTCCTTTTTTTTTCTTTAAAATTTTCCATTTTAAGTTGGTTATTTCTGATTTATATTTAAAAGCAAATAATAATGATATGGCAGGAGATACACACCAAACAGGATATGTAAATTATTATATAATAAGTATTGTGCAATAGCAAGAAATTTTCAATTGCACAGTATTGCGCAATAGCAAGAAATCTTCAATTGCACAGTATTGCGCAATAGCAAGAAATATCCAATAGCACAATATTGCACAATAGGAAGAAATTGTCAATTGGTCAGTATTGCACAATAGCAAGAAATATTCAATTGCACAGTATTGCGCAATTGCAAGAAATATTTAATTGCACAGTATTGTGCAAAAGAAGATTCTTTGTATAAATTGCTTATTTCTTGACCAATTTCAATGGGGTTTTATTCTTGAATTCTTGGGGTTCTTTAATATGCTGAATCTAACCGTGTATTAAGTTTTTGGATTTTGGGCCCCGTTTTAAATTGGTCCACATTGAGGTCCAAAGGGTCCAAAATTAAACTTTGTTTGATTTCATCAAAATTGAATTATTGGGGTTCTTTGATATGCCGAATCTAACGTTATTTAGATTCTTAATTTTTGGTCCCGTTTTCAAATTGGTCTACATTAAGGTCCAAAGGGTCCAAAATTAAACTTAGTTTGATTTTAACAAAAATTGAATTCTTAGGGTTCTTTGATATGCTGAATCTAATCATGTATTTAGATTTTTGATTATGGGCCCAGTTTTCAAGTTGGTCCAAATTGGGGTCCAAAATTAAACTTTGTTTGATTTCAACAAAATTGAATGTATGGGGTTCTTTGATATGCTGAATCTAACCATGTATATAGATTCTTAATTTTTGGTCCCGTTTTCAAATTGGTCTACATTAAGGTCCAAAGGGTCCAAAATTAAACTTAATTTGATTTTAACAAAATTGAATTCTTAGGGTTCTTTGATATGCTGAATCTAAACATGTCTTTCAATTTTTGATTATGGGCCCAGTTTTCAAGTTGGTCCAAATCGGGGTCCAAAATTAAACTTTGTTTGATTTCAACAAAATTGAATATATTGGGTTCTTTGATATGCTGAATCTAACCATGTATTTAGATTTTTGATTTTGGGCCCCATTATCAACTTTGTCCACATTGAGGTCAAAAGGGTCCAAAATTAAACTTTGTTTGATTTCAACAAAATTGAATATATGGGGTTCTTTGATATGCTGAATCTAACCGTGTATTTAGATTCTTAATTTTTGGTCCCTTTTTCAAATTGGTATACATTAAGGTCCAAAGGGTCCAAAATTAAACTTAGTTTGATTTTAACAAAATTGAATTCTTAGGGTTCTTTGATATGCTGAATCTAATCATGTATTTAGATTTTGATTATGGGCCCAGTTTTCAAGTTGGTCCAAAGTGGGGTCCAAAATTAAACTTTGTTTGATTTCAACAAAATTGAATATATGGGGTTCTTTGATATGCTGAATCTAACCATGTATTTAGATTCTTAATTTTGGTCCTGTTTTCAAATTGGTCTACATTAAGGTCCAAAGGGTCCAAAATTAAACTTAATTTGATTTTAACAAAATTGAATTCTTAGGGTTCTTTGATATGCTGAGTCTAAACATGTCTTTAAATTTTTGATTATGGGCCCAGTTTTAAAGTTGGTCCAAATCGGGGTCCAAAATTAAACTTTGTTTGATTTCAACAAAATTGAATATATGGGGTTCTTTGATATGCTGAATCTAACCATGTATTTAGATTTTTGATTTTGGGCCCGTTATCAACTTTGTCCACATTGAGGTCAAAGGGTCCAAAATTAAACTTTGTTTGATTTTAACAAAAATTGAATATATGGGGTTCTTTGATATGCTGAATCTAACCATGTATTTAGATTTTTGATTTTGGGCCCCGTTATCAACTTTGTCCACATTGAGGTCAAAAGGGTCCAAAATTAAAATTTGTTTGATTTCATCAAAATTGAACTCTTAGGGTTCTTTGATATGCTGAATCTAACCATGTATTTAGATTTTGGATATTGGACCATAATAGGTGAATGTCCAATTTAAAAATTTTAAGTTCTTAGACCACATTCATTCTGTGTCAGAAACCTATGCTGTGTCAAATAGTCAATTACAATCCAAATTCAGAGCTGTATCAAGCTTGAATGTTGTGTCCATACTTGCCCCAACTGTTCAGGGTTCGACCTCTGCGGTCGTATCAAGCTGCGCCCTTGAACATTTTATTATAATCTATGACATGAAATCAAACAGACCTTGAAAAAGCAGCATTATATGATTGCATGGGCTTGTCTGTGTATTTATGTCTACATCAGGTCATATGACTATCAGCGATCTTCAGAGGTCATCTCTATGGTTATTGAGATGTTGTCTAGTCTAAAATATACACAAAATGCAGTTACATTATAACAAGTTAATGCATTGCTAATTGTTTTTTTTTTACTTTTGTAATTTAGATTTTAGTTCTAGAATGTTATAAATCAAATATGAAAATTTGAGTCAAATAGGTAAGGAGGAATTTGACAGCGATTACCCTTTACGTGAAGACAGAATTGATAATTAGAGCTAGAAAATGTGAAGAATTTAATTTATAATTAGAGCTAGAAAATGTTAAGAACTGAATTCATAATTAGAGCTAGAAAATGTGAATAGCTGAATTTATAATTAGAGCTAGAAAATTTGAAGAACTGAATTTATAATTAGAGCTAGAAAATGTGAATAGCTGAATTCATAATTAGGGCTAGAAAATGTGAAGAACTGAATTCATAATTAGAGGTAGAAAATGTGAAGAACTGAATTTATAATTAGAGCTAGAAAACGTGAATAGCTGAATTTATAATTAGAGCAAGAAAATTTGAAGAACTGAATTTATAATTAGAGCTAAAAAATGTGAATAGGTGAATTCATAATTAGGGCTAGAAAATTTGAAGAACTGAATTTATAATTAGAGCGAGAAAATGTTAAGAGCTGGATTTATAATTAAGAGCTAGAAAATGTGAAGAACTGAATTTATAATTAGAACTAGAAAATGTTAAGAGCTGGATTTATAATTAGAGCTAGAAAATGTGAAGAGCTGAATTCATAATTTGAGCTATACTGATAACTGGCTAGAACATAATCATATATATTCACAATTAGAGCTAGAAAAATGTTAACAACAAAAACCTCAATTATCATGATTATAGAGCTAGAAAATGAAAAATGCTGTAAAGCTTGAATGTTGAAAAAAATATTTATTCCAAGTGCTGCACACTTTTGTTATTGTTTACTAATGATCTACAATATATATTATATAGATGACAAAGGAGGACAATGTTTAAATAGATTTCTCTTCTTTGTCGAGCCTCCATTACTATTATACCATTATATTTGCATGTATTCCTTTTCCATGTCAACAGGATTCAAAATATACAAGAAATTTTAAGATAGGAAATTCTAAAATGTTTACAAATTTATGAATTCAATGTAATTTTGTTTTAGAGTATCATTAAATACTGTTAACCAGTTAATATTCCTAACTGAATAATTGCAAATTTCAAGCAAAATAATGTGAATATGTAAAAATATATCTTCCTTACATAATTACATAAAAATTACAAAATTGTATGGCTTGGAATTTTGAATTTGGATTAAAACAACTAAACCTAGCCTGAATAAGTATGTTTACAGTTCATTAATTCAAAAAATGTTAAAAAGCTATAAAAGTTAACAAATTATTAAGCAATTTAAAGACATTTAGGAAAACAATATTGAATGAAATTTTAGACAACCAAAAAATGCAGATATATTGTGATAAATATGTTCATATATTATACAAATGTTTGAATCCCTGTTATGCTGCTTTTGCACGTCTTTCACCTTTTGCTCTTCCTGACAACCAGCTGGTTGTTAATTGCAGGTTATGGTGGTATTTCAGGATTTGGTGGCAGCTGTTTCCAGAAAGATGTACTGAACCTTGTTTACCTGTGTGAATGTCTAAACTTACCAGAGGTGGCAGAATACTGGCAACAGGTAACAAACAACAGTTGCAGATTAATTGGTGGCATAGGGCACATGCCCCACCCCAGTCAGGGTCACCAGTTTTTTTTTTAATATTAATTTTTATGACTGAATCCTATTATCAAGAGTGGATATTGACTCACAGCTTGATGACTTCTTTAACTGGTCGTTAATTAACCCCAGCTTCATCCATGCATGATTTATTACTTATCGATGGGTGTGTAAATATTGGCAGCTATGTGTAATGTCTGTTTCAAAAGCCTTTATTAACTACTGATTAGAATAAGAATACAAATGTTTTTCGCGAACCCTCATGGGTTCACGCTTATATATTGGCGAGTTTTGGAAGTGTCTATGGGCCACTCGATATACCTCAGCATCAAGATTCTCGGAACTTCTCGACAATTTTCGATCATTTATACAGGTAGTCTATGTCTTTGATACAGTCCCTCTATGGCTAGGCTACCACGTGACATTGTATATTTCAACAATCAAAGTTCATTTATAGATTGGAAAGTAAAACAATAAGGACTAGGTTGGATTTAAATATCATTTATATGTTAGAACCTATTTGCCTTTTAACAAATCATCTGTGTTTTTAATAATGTGAATGTTTATTAAATATCAAGTATAATGATAACGCAATTATATAATTTATGCTTTGAGACGGTCCCTCTGGGCGTTGTGTTGTGTATTAAAACAGCGTGTTGTCGTGCATTTAGACAATAAACCTGGGAATAGTTAACTGATATATAGTGACCCAGAATAAACTGATTATTTCTGAGCGTTTATCATTTGATGTTGTGCATTTAGATCATAGCATGAGATTATGTCGGAAAGCAAAAGAAAATTTAAAAAGCGGTTATTCTGTCTAAAGTATTTACCTTAGGTTGGAAACAATTTGGTCGGAAAGCAGAAAGATAATCAAACAAAAGATTTTCTATAAACAAAATCTAATTTCATTAACAAATACTACCAGACTAAGAGAATATTCATTGTTAAGTTTAAACTGAGACTGAATTTATTCTTAATAGAATATAATTAAAATTGTAATTTATATGTGCATTATCATGTCTCACAGATTTGAACAGTCATTTATGAAAATTATTTGTAATGTATGAGCACCAATGAGCAGGGATGCGTGCATAAAGTTAGCTAAATATCTTAATTTAAGCGGTTGTGAATGAAAATACTTTTCAAATCACACACATTTTAAATCCTTTCAATCTCACAAAAAGCGTAATTATTATTTTACAATAATTATAACAAAATATGTTAATTGTTTTATACTGTTTAAGTGTATTTATAACTCTCTGCTTATATTTTGTATAGCAATATTCGTCATTTCAGGGCTTTTTATAGCTGACAATGCGGTATGGGCTTTGCTCATTGTTGAAGGCCCTACGGTGACCTATAGTTGTTAGTTTCTATTTATTTGGTCTCTTGTGGAGACTTGTCTCATTGGCAATCATACCACAACTTCTTTTTTATATTTAAAAGAGATTCATTTGATAAATACAATGTCCATCACTAAATACTCGACATTTGTGTTTATTGATATTATATTCTAATTTTTGGAAAAGTTCACCTGCAGGAATGTATGTTTATTATACAATTTCAATTCTTTTTGTTTGTTTGTTTGTTTAAATGGTTCAACCTAATATCATATAAATATTTGTACTATGGTACATTTTTGAGTTAGACCCGAGGAAGTTTTCTATAAATTTGATATAATTTGTCCCAATAGTAGTACAACACACTGTAAAAATATTATTGAGAAAGTGCAGGTGGGATTTTTTATTTTCATTTATTGTCTAAAAAATGCACTAAGAAATAACTGTGTACTCGGACCATATGCAAAGGGTTATGAAAAATTATGTATATTCCCAGGTAATAAATAAAATAGCCGAGCTTTAAAATTTTTATTCAAATAGTAGCTGTAAATATACACTTTTATATTCTCAACTATCGAGCATTGCTTTCAACTGGCGTGTGCAAGAATGTAAACACAATTACATAGTTTTAATAAAGGTAGTTTAGCATCACCATTATCTTTTCCTATTCACAGTCAATTATTTCAGTTCAAAAGCAAACAAAAATCAGCAACAATCTTTTGTGACTAGCGATCTTAGGTTCACGTATTGCTTTTCTTTTTAAAGAAAGCAACTTGTTTACTGGTTTCTAATCTAATATTACAGGAATGTTACTATGTTCAGGAAAGAAATGCCCAACCAAAATCAGTCTTTAAAAATTAAGTAAAAAATATGTTAAAGTGCATGTCAATATTAAAAGCAGTGGTTGTCATTTGTTTTGTATATATCATATTTGTTTTCGTGTTGTTTTGTACATAAATCAGACCGTTAGTTTTCTCATTTGAATGGTTTTACATTTGTCATTTCAGGGCCACTTATAGCTTACAATACGGTATGAGTTTTGCTCAAAGTTGAAGGTTGACGGTGACCTGTAGTTGTTAACTTCTATGTCATTTGATCTCTGGTAGAGATTTGTCTCATTGACAATCATACCACATCTCCTTACTTTTATATTATGTATCTGTGCACGTGTGAACTGAATATTAAAACACAGTCAAGGTGGTAGAAAAGATTCAAACAACAATTGTTTATTTTGTGTATTTCTGAACTGAATAGGAGCAGTAGCACAGTGGAAATGTGTAAAACAGCTGACTAATTTATCTCTGTGAATACCCAATGTTTACCTTTGCAATTATAATTTCTTTTATTTTGTTATTTCAAAATTTGATATCTGGAGGATAAACGTCTTTTATTTAAAAGATCCTTATTTATAAGGAGAAAGTCATGTGTATTTGAAAGTATTAGTCAACAGAGGAATTATAAAATAGTGAAAATGATATGTACTTATACCTCTTACATTATGATTACAGCTTGCATTTTGTTACTTACTCTATAAATTTGAAGTCAGATTGATCCATCAGATTCAGGAGGGACCACTGTTAATCAACTTATTTTTGTGTTTAGCCAATTTCAACTGATTTTGTTGGCAATTTATATTCTTGATTTTGTAATTTTGTTCATGTATTTATAATAGAAAATTTCAAAGATAGTCACTTTCATAACTATTTTGTAATAATTGCATTATTTGAATAAACCGCTCACAAATATAAGTTTGTTTACAGTATTGTTTATTGCTCTTTTACTTTGTTGGCAGACAGAAATTTGGAATAAAAGTCGCATCATTGTGCCTATAATAATAGATGCATCTTCTTTCACATTTACAGTAATTAAAATTGATTCATCTTTCTTTACAGGTAATTAACATAAACGATTACCAGAGAAGACGATTTGCCAATAAGATAATAGAATGTCTGTTTAATACAGTGACCAACAAAAATATTGCAATCTTTGGTTTTGCTTTCAAGAAAGACACTGGTGATACAAGGTAATATAGAAATAAGAAGATATGGTATGATTGCCAATGAGACAACTCTCCTCCAGAGTTCAAGTGAAGTGGATGTAATCAATTATAGGCAACCGCACGGCCTTCAACAATGAGAAAACCCCATACCGTATAGTTGGCTATGAAAGGCTCTGACATGAAAAATGTGAAACAATTCAAACAAGAAAACTAACGGATGAATTTATAACAAAACAATTTACGAAAGAACAAATCGACAGACATGAACCAACATCAACCACTGAACTACAGGCTCTTGACTTGGGATAGGGACATAAAGAATGTGGTGGTGTTAAACATGTTTGTGAGTGCTTAATGTTTACTACAGTTTTGAACAGTCTTTTCCACCGAACTACAGTGACCCTTAATTTACTTAATATTTGTAACTAAAATGTAATATTACTGCATGACTGTTTATTGATAATTTTGACCTTAACGTGTCAAATCTGCATCTGAAACACTTTTCATCTTGAAATAATGAACTTAATATTGGGGATTAAATTTTGCCCTTACTGCATCTATTCCTTTCTGAGATGAATTAGGTTAAATGTACCACTTGTATGCAGTTATTCTAGGTTCAACATTCTTGAAAATTTGAAATTAAACATCAAATGAATTACACGCAATATATCAAGTTCACACAAATTGAAATATGACACATCTTGAAAATAGCCCATGAATGTTTATGCAACTTTTAACCACTCTCAATCTATGAATTTCTAAGATATATATGAGGTCTAATGATCCAGGGTTCTCACTAAGGATTTTTGAAGGCGAGTCCAGGGACTCATCATTTTTGCCATGGTGAGTCCAACAGTAAGAAGAAGATATTTTATTGCAATATAATTGATCATTTTAGTCTCCATGACCTAACAGAGCAATGAAATGACATTAATTTCAGATTTCTTCTAAACTTTTGCTACAAAATGATGATATGTGTGTTCAGTTTACACAAAATATTTCAATCTTAATGCATCTTTGGACTCACCAGTTTTGAAAATGGTGAGTCAGACAGATTTTCATGAGTCCAGGACTCATGGACTGCATATAGTGAGAACCCTGCTAATCCATTGAACTGTATGCAAGATATATGCAATATCTACACTATTAAAATCAAAGATAAACTGCCGAGTAAACTTCAAAATAAAGATAAGCAAGTAAACTGGTTGTGCTTTGATAATATGATTACTGTAAATTCAGAAATTATTGCGAGGTTTTATTAATGCGAATAATGCGAATTGGTGAGGATCGCAATAATAAGAACTCGCATTCTGATATTTGATACATATATCTGGATGCAAATGTTCCTGAAATCGCAATAATTAATCTCGCATTTTGTCCATTTTAAAAATTGCATAATTAGTGCATAATAATTTCTGAATTTACAGTATTTCTAAGTACATTGATGGATTTTACATACATATACCAAAGATTATTTCAAACATTATAATTATAGTAAACAGGAGAAACCATAAGCCTGCTTACCCAGGCCAATGAAAATATAGTAGAGCCTGTAACAAGTTCCTTGAAAGAGGAGCCAGTTGCTTTTGACTTATGAGTTGGAATATTACTTTAATATCTCTCAAGTATGTCTAGAACCACTTGCATATCATGAAAACTTTTTTTTATTCACAGGAATCAGCTGCTATTTATATATGTAAATATTTAATGGATGAAGGAGCCAAATTACATATCTACGACCCAAAAGTGGAGGAAAAACAGTTAATAACGTAAGTCTTGTCTATGACCCAAAAGTGGAGGAAAAACAGTGAATAACGTAAGTCTTATCTATGACCCAAAAGTGGAGGAAAAACAGTGAATAACGCAAGTCTTATCTATGACCCAAAAGTGGAGGAAAAACAGTAAATAACGTAAGTCTTGTCTATGACCCAAAAGTGGAGGAAAAACAGTGAATATCGTAAGTCTTGTCTATGACCCAAAAGTGGAGGAAAAACAGTGAATAACGTAAGTCTTGTCTATGACCCAAAAGTGGAGGAAAAACAGTTAATAACGTAAGTCTTGTCTATGACCCAAAAGTGGAGGAAAAACAGTTAATAATGTAAGTCTTGTCTATGACCCAAAAGTGGAGGAAAAACAGTGAATAATGTAAGTCTTGTCTATGACCCAAAAGTGGAGGAAAAACAGTGAATAATGTAAGTCTTGTCTATGACCCAAAAGTGGAGGAAAAACAGTTAATAATGTAAGTCTTGTCTATGACCCAAAAGTGGAGGAAAAACAGTTAATAACGTAAGTCTTGTCCATGACCCAAAAGTGGAGGAAAAACAGTTAATAGCGTAGGTCTTATCTATGACCCAAAAGTGGAGGAAAAACAGTGAATAACGTAAGTCTTATCTTCTAAAAGTGGAGGAAAACAGTTAATAATTTTAGTTTTATCTTTAATGTATTATTAACTCAGTCCTCTGTATACCAGAACTTTTCACTGTAAGTTTTATAATCAACCCTTGATAGACATGAAGATTTTTACTGTGTTGTGAGAACTTGAGTTTTATATTAACAACAGGTCAAAATCTGTCAATCAATTAACCATTCCAGGTGCAAAACCAAATTTAGAAAAGTGCTTGGATGCACAAAATCTATAAAGTGTTATTTTTCATTGATAAGAATCTGATGCATTCTGGGAAATATCCTCAAATGTTCTACTTCATCAAAATTGTCTAAAACAAAGGATACCCATAACAACATGGTATAACTTTCTACTCATTTTGGTGTATTCTGAATTTTGGTGTATTCTGAAATGGTGAATTATACAGAATGAAACTCACCAACCAATGAAATTACCCACAATCCTTTGTATTCTGAAATGGTGAATTATACAGAATGAAACTCACCAACCAATAAAATTACCCACAATCCTTTGTATTCTGAAATGGTGAATTATACAGTATGAAACACAACAATCAATGAAATTACCCACAATCCTTTGTATTCTGAAATGGTGAATTATACAGAATGAAACTCAATAACCAATGAAATTACCCACATTCCTTTCTATTCTGAAATGGTGAATTATACAGTATGAAACACAACAATCAATGAAATTACCCACAATCCTTTGTATTCTGAAATGGTGAATTATACAGAATGAAACTCAACAACCAATGAAATTACCCACAATCCTTTGTATTCTGAAATGGTGAATTATACAGTATGAAACACAACAATCAATGAAATTACCCACAATCCTTTGTATTCTGAAATGGTGAATTATACAGAATGAAACTCAACAACCAATGAAATTACCTACAATCCTTTGTATTCTGAAATGGTGAATTATACAGAATGAAACTCATTCTTTTCAATGGAGAGTTGCAAAAAAGTTATGTTGTCATCAGAGACTTTCTCGTGAACAGTAAGGACTTTTTGGGACATATGCTTGTTATATTGATTCATCTCTGTGATTGCCTTAAACCCCAGGATAAGCTTTGCAATGCATCAGAAAATTTCCATGGTTGTAAAGCACAGTAGCAAATGTTTACATCCCACTTTGAAGGGCACACTTATTGTTCAATCTGTAAATTTTACCCACCTCACAAAATGTTATTGCATTGAAATTATGAAAATAACAACTCTGGAAAATATCCATATTTGATTGATAAGTGAGATAAAATTTATGGAATTCATATATAACTATGAGATTTGAAAAACTAGTACTTTGTGAATTTCAGGGAACTAACACATCCAGCTATCTCAGACGACCCAAGCAGAGTAAAGGAACTGGTAACCATCCATAAAGATCCATACAAGGCTGCAGAGAATACACATGCTCTGGTGGTCTGTACAGAATGGGATGAATTTATAGTAAGTTGGGAACAAATAACCTGAAACAGGACATATTTTCCCAGAATTTCTTCCGTCTGTTGCATGCTAATATTGAATAACATGTCGAGACATTTTTTTTCAATATTTAATAGAATGGAATTAATTCTTGGTATCTAGTGGTTTGTTTTGAGTTTTACCATAGAAATGAATAAAACGGCACAGTATTTCAAATTGTTTGAAGATAAATATTTGATCAAACCTTTCATGTTGTATAAATTTACTAACTTTTGGGTGCATTTGATATTATGCCAGATGAATTATTTTGACTTCAGGAAATGGTGCATACAATTAATGCTAATAAAATTTTAAATGTGATTCTTATTTTTGTGAAACCTATCCCATCACATTTTTATGCCCCACCTAGGGGCATTATGTTTTGGTCTGTCGTCAGTCCATCTGTCTGGCTATCCGTCCATTTGTCCGTCTGTCCCGCTTCAGGTTAAAGTTTTTGGTCAAGGTAGTTTTTGATGAAGTTGAAGTCCAATCAACTTGAAACTTTGTACACATGTTCTCTATGATATGATCTTTCTAATTTTAATGCCAAATTAGAGTTTTGACCCCAATTTCACAGTCCACTGAACATAGAAAATAATAGTGTGAGTGGGGCATCAGTGTACTATGGACACATTCTTGTTTTTATAATAAAAACATCACAATATTTCTGAATTTACAGAA
Source organism: Mytilus coruscus (assembly GCA_017311375.1). Classification (NCBI taxonomy): domain Eukaryota; kingdom Metazoa; phylum Mollusca; class Bivalvia; order Mytilida; family Mytilidae; genus Mytilus; species Mytilus coruscus. The sequence goes on along the minus strand of CM029597.1, from coordinate 98,434,187 downwards.
AATAAAATGTTTCTTCAGACATTTTTTTACCTGACAAAGAATTTTGAATTATCAAGTATTAACAGACTAGGTCTTAATATCTTGCTTGGATATATGCAGATTATGCAGATAGCATTACATACAGATTAATACATTGCCTTTTCCATGTCTACACGGGTATCAACCCGAGACCCCCATATCAGCCTGAAACGTCTATGGATGATACCTGAGCTGATATGGAAAAGGACATGTATTAATCTTTTTATCATATACTACCGATGTGCGAACACACCAAGGCTGATAACCCCAGACCATGTGACATCACATAGGGGTGATATGGGTTATCAGCCTAGGTGTGAATTAATGGCTAGTTTATTACTGCTCTTTTCACATATGCATAACTATCATATTAATGCTAAGTACATGTAAATGATAAAATGCAGTAAATAATGTAAAAATGGGTGTAATAAGATATTCAGAGTCTCAAATTAAAACAAATGGGCTGCTTTCAACAAATATATTGATTGAAAAAACTTTCTTTGCTAGGTAACAAAAAGGAACAAAAGCTGCTGTAAAAAATAGTATTAAAATAGAAGAAGACTAAAACTAATAATAAGACATTTTTTACAAATCTGTTGTTTAGTCACTTTTTAGTCTGTGTTTAAAGCATGTGGAAGCTGGCATTTATAATTGATAGAATTTGTCTTGTTCTTTCAGAATTATGATTATGAGAAGATTTATGGCAGTATGTTGAAACCAGCTTTCTTATTTGATGGTAGAATCATACTTGATCATCAGAAATTAATGGGATTAGGTTTTAATGTGATAACGATCGGCAAAAGATTACAACGACCAAACGTTCACAGACCATATGCACCAGCACCAGCACAATAGTTGTCAATTTTGGGTTGTTAACTTCTTGTTTTGTATTTAGAGGAATTTATTTTGACAATCATATTTCCATTTTGTTATGACATATCAAAAGCATGAATAAATCTGTTACATTCTGTGTTACCATGGTAATAGTTAATTGAAAATAAGAATATTTGATCAATTTGTTGATTAAAGGAGGATTTATATTAAAGAATTGAATACCATCAGAAATCTAAACATTCTGTTTATATTTATTTGATGTAAACCACAGAGATTTTCATGAATCAATCATTTGATAAATAAATGTCTGCATTCATTCATATTAATGTGGATATGAAAATGAAATAACATAGATACAAAATTCAGATTTAATATTTAAGTGATGAATTTAAAATGTTATTATTGTTTACATGTTGGAATTGGCAGACAAAATTTATTTACTCAATGAATTTGATCTGATTAGGCATGGATTAAACTGATCTGTGATTTAGGAACATTCTAATTAAAGGAAAAGAAAATAGTCACAGTGATTATATTAACTATCTCCAAACAAAAGTATTAATGTTACCATAGATTTGTTTGTAATGACTCATAGATAACCATTTCCTATTAATTCCTCAATAGAATGTCCCCCAGGTATGTAGTCCTTTAGGCCATGCTTTGTCTAGAGTAATTTATCAAGAAATAGACTTATATTACCATTATTTTGTATTTTCACATTTATAAAAACATTACAGAATTTGTATGCTAGCATTTCATAGGCGGATCCAGGGGGCTGGGGGGCCCGGGGTCCCAGGCCCCCCCCTTTCGTGGGAAAAATTTGGTTGATTATGTAGGGAATCACTGAAGCGTGACTGGAGCGGGCACCCCCTTACAAAAAGTTTTGGATCCGCCACTGCATTTAGTGTTGTGGGAAATTGTACTAATGAGCTGTTAGTGTTGTTGAAGTGTCAAGGTAAAGGGCACTAATTCTAACATACTTGAAACAGTATCTGAAGTGATAATCAATTTATGTTCCAAGTGTTAAAGGGAGGTAATTTTTAACAAATTGACAAAAGTTACTTCCCTTGATTGGTGAATCTCTTTTGTTTTACTGACATTTTCTGTATTGGTGTTTTGCATTAATGTGCACATAAAAAGTCAGAAGGTTGGCTGTGATAAAATTTAGATCAAAAACTGACTTACTCATAATTTTTCATTAATATTTGCAATGTTCGGCATTTCATTTGTTAACTCCAATTGTTATTTTTTTTTAATTTTTCAAGAAGTAGTATAATTTTATGATATGAATTGTGGGTATATCTCTGATTTTTTCAGAGAGGATGCCATTTTATTCATCAGTGTAATCATGATTATGTTCGGGTTATTTTATTTAAGTTATTTGTATTTTATTTTTCAAAGTTATGAAACAACTTTTAGCAAAATTTCTATCTTTGAAAAATGAATTCTAACAATATGACAATGAAGTATAGTTTCCCAAATTTTTAAATGTTATTTCAGTGTGTTCTTTCATTCTTTTTAGATATTACTGTGTTGATGCTTTCTTTTACTGAAATATAGAATTGACCTCAACACTGTTGATATACTGACATAATTTTAGGTCAATTTAATATTAGTATCTTTCTCCAGTTTACTTCCCTTTAATCACACTGCAAAAACAAATACACAGATATAAAGAAAATTAAAGTGTAGCAATAGAGAAGGATTTTCCTTCCAAAATTACCACCTTCATAGTGAGCCACTACTCTACTTAGCTAAATGAGTTATCCATTAGTGCCAATGGAGAATGATTATAAATCAACTAGGTCAATAGTAGCCTTGCTACATAAACTCTTAAAATTGACTTCCAAATTTTTTCTGTTAAAAAGATTTTTTACTCATTATGAAACTGTACATTTAGAAATTAATTTGAGGTTTCTGAAAGTGCAACTGAATTGGATCCAATTATTTAAGAGTCGTACTTTTATTCTGATCATGCATAATTCAAAGGTGGCATTAATAGATTTGCATTCACACCAATTAACACATATACTTATGTCCAAATTTACAGTTAGGAAATATCCCAATGCTGAAAAATTGTGACATATTTACCCCATTACAAAGGGAGGGCACTTTTTATATAACAATGATTAAATCACATGCAACCTGTTAGATTAATATTGAATGGTGATAAATATGTTGTTTAGTGATTATTGTTTATGACACTGCCAAATGATTATGTTTCTATGTTGTGTTGTCTTCTAACTAAATCATTATGAAATCCAGTTTCAAGATTCAAGATTCATTGAAATCCAGTTAGATGTCCACAAAGTTCTCACTTATAAATAATTTCCATTTTATAGGAAATTATAATGCAATCCTGGGACCATTACTTTTGACATTATTTGATATTTGATATTTACATTTATATCGCTTAAGCATAATAAAGAATTTCTGACAGTTTTTTAGTTTCCTTTCTACAGTTGGAATTATTATACACCCACTTTACACTTAGGGGATATACCCTATTTAACCTTGTATAGTATGCAGTTGTGTATCATACGCACCACTTTTCATCCCTCCAAGATCGTGAAAAAAAAAGTTTGAAAAAAAATTGAAAAAGTAAAAATTGGTAAAAAAGAAAATAAAAAAGGTAAAAATAAAAATTGTATTCACTAGTTTCCTATGTCTATATAAAAATAAGGAGATGTGGTATGATTGTCAATGAGACAACTATCCACTAAAGTTCAAATGAAGTGGATGTAGCAATTAGAGGTAACCGTATGGCCTTTAACAATGAGAAAAACAATACCATATAGTCAGCTATAAAAGGCCCTCCAGCAAATATCTATGTCACACTTTTCTCAGTTGGTTAGCATCTTAACAGTGATCAATTGTGAGCACTTTGTAGATCTGTCGGACACCTTTTCCTACATAGGTACCCTGTGAAAGTACAGAATGTGCCAAATTCTGGAAATGAGGAAAATTGAACATTTTGTAAAGGAATATATGTACAGGAACAAAGAATGTCGAAATCTGGAAATCTTTTAAATAATTAATGGTTCTTCAAACGAGAGGAGTTTCTCCAGTACATTGTACTACTGTACTAAACACAAGGACTTCATATTTGGTCAGTAGCTTAGCAGTGATGAGTTATAACCTGTGAGCCTTTTACGGATCTGACAGACTCTACTGCCTGTTTCTTGATAGGTGACAACATGTGCATTTTTATAATATTTATTTGTACATCAAGTGTAAAAATACCATTGGAAGTTCAATTTCTGATTTGAAATCAGCCACTCGTTCTCACAGCTAGATTGACCATGAATATTTTGGCCAATTTCTGATTTGAAATCAGCCACTCGTTCTCACTGTTAGTTTGACCATGAATATTTTGGCCAATTTCTGATTTAAAATCAGCCACTCATTCTCACAGCTAGATTGACCTCCATATTTTGGCCAATTTCTGATTTGAAATCAGCTGCTCATTCTCACAGCTAGATTGACCATGAATATTTTGGCCAATTCCTGATTTGAAATCAGCCACTCGTTCTCACAGCTCGATTGACCATGAGTATCTTAGCCAAGCTCAATAAAAATGAATAAAAGGAGATGTGGAGTATATGTTGATGAGAAGATTACCCAAAATACAGGCTCCTGGCTTGGGACACACATACAGGTTCTTGGCTTGGGATAGGCAAATACAAAAATACAGGCTCCTGGCTTGGGACACACATACAGGTTCTTGGCTTGGGATAGGCAAATACAAAAATACAGGCTCCTGGCTTTGAACACACATACAGATTCTTGGCTTGGGATAAGCAAATACAAAAATACAGGCTCCTGGCTTGGGACACACATACAGGTTCTTGGCTTGGGATAGGCAAATACAAAATACAGGCTCCTGGCTATGGACACACATACAGGTTCTTGGCTTGGGATAGGCAAATACAAAATACAGGCTCCTGGCTATGGACACACATACAGGTTCTTGGCTTGGGATAGGCAAATACAAAATACAGGCTCCTGGCTTGGGACACACATACAGGTTCTTGGCTTGGGATAGGCAAATACAAAATACAGGCTCCTGGCTTGGGACCCACATACAGGTTCTTGGCTTGGGATATGCAAATAAAAAGTACAGGCTCCTGGCTTGGGACACACATACAGATTCTTGGCTTGGGATAGGCAAATACAAAATACAGGCTCCTGGCTTGGGACACACATACAGGTTCTTGGCTTGGGATAGGCAAATACAAAATACAGGCTCCTGGCTTGGAACACACATACAGATTCTTGGCTTGGGATAGGCAAATACAAAAATTCAGGCTCCTAGCTTGGAACACACATACAGGTTCTGTCAGTCAATTTTGGTTTCTGAATAGTAACTTTAGATACTTATTGGGGATTAGAATCAAACTTGGATTTAATACTGGTCAAATATCTCATTAAAAAAAAAAGTCTCGATCAATTATGAGGTCAAGTTGTTAAAACATAATGGTCACAGATACTTTAAACTGACACATATTAGTGCAGAAAAGGGTTTCCTGGATGATGACTCAAGATTCATTCTTATAACCCCTATAAACAAAATTTCAAGGGGTATATGGCGATCACTCTATAGTTCCAAAAGTTTATGTGCCTGGTAAGTGCAATACCTCCTCAACAGCCAAATGGATGATGAGGAATTTTACAAATTTTGAATTTATGCAGAAACTAAGGTTTCAACTCCCTCAGGCAAGTTGGCCTTATATGGATTTGGCTATTTTTTTTAGGTTCTTTTGGGTTTATAGCTCTTCAACGTTTTCGGTCCTTATACATCCTTGGCTTTCAAATATTTGGCTTCGAGATTTCCTGATGAAGGTAAATCCAGAAAAGGGCTTCGACGCATAAAATTTATAACGTGTTGTTTTCATTTTTTTTTAAACATTTGCAGAACACTACCTGCGGGTGTACAATTCTGTATAATTGATATACATGTTGATTTGTAAACATAGTTCCACATATTAAAGGGGAGATAATCAAATTCACTTACTTCTGTATTGAAATATGTGAAATTATCTCCCTTTAATATGTGAAACTATAAGCACAACTCTTCCATAAACAGCTAGACAGATATTAATGAAACTTTACACTGTCATGAATACTACCTGAGGATGTGCATACAGACAAATAATTTCTGTCATATCTGAAATGAGAGATAATTGAATTTTATATTTCCATATATTGCAATATGTGCTAATAGTCTCGAAATCCCAAGTCTAAAAGACTTAATGGCCGTTGATGAAATTTTACACAGGTGTTGAAAACTACCAAAGGATGTGCATAAAGAGAAGTATCCCTGTCCTATGTGGTTAAAAATAATCAAATATACTTACTTCAATATTGCACTTTGTGGTAATAACTTGCAAGTAACTCCACCTCAAAGATTGTACTGATTTTGATAATGTGAGTGAAGAGTCCTTAATATGTGGTAATAGTCTTGTAAGAAAGTTGCTTGATAATGATGTGAATCTTATTTCAACATTTAATTCAAAAATATGCTAGCACAGGAATATACTGGCTTTTATGGTGATATAGAAAACAAATCAATATTGAAAGCAACTTTTCTACAGTAATTCTTGATGTTAAGGGGTTGGGTTGTTTAGCGGTTTGAAGTGAACAAAATTGTTAGGCTCATGTAATGACTCTACATTTATCTACTACTATCTATTAGAAGACTGTAAAATTGTTTTTGCTCTGTTTCCTTTTTGTACATTTCTATAGACGGTCATTCATATTTCAAATGTACCAATAGTATTGGGAGGATACCTTTTAGAAGTTCACTCAACTTAAATTGGACAGAGTATTATAAATATTGTCAAATTGTCTTTTGAAAATAATTTAGAAATTACTCAAAGGGTTAGTAATATTCCTTTCTAGAATAAGAAATAACTTTATTTAGAAGGAAAGCATTTGATTTTGATATTTCTGCTTCAGAAATGAAACTCTATACTGGAATTTCTTATAAGGGAGATGATTTGTCATTTGGATTTCCTAATGTTATTTTTGCTTTTTGGACAGTAATGTTCCTTTGGCCCCATCTTTTAAGTATGTACCTTTCGATCCCCAACACATTAGCTGCTTCATAAATTAAAAACTTAAGGTACATATGTAAACTTAATGGCCTTTTAATAAACTTATACTTAATTGTTATCAATTTAAGAGGATAGCAAAGTCATTTAATATTGTCTATCTAAGGCGGGCTGAGGTACTAACATTGATGCAACAAAAGTTTCTGTATTTTCATTCTAGAATATCCCCAAAATAGCTGTGTAAACTGCCAAATATTATCAAATATAGGTTAGAAATTTTATGTTCTAACTGTATAATTTACTAACATTGTTCCGACTTTTAGGCAGCTTGATTTTAACTGTAATGTTGTTCAAGGGATACAATCCAGTGTAAACTTATTGATACAATCCAGTGTAAACTTATTGATACAATCCAATGTAAACTTATTGATACAATCCAATGTAAACTTATTGATACAATCCAGTGTAAACTTATTGATACAATCCAGTGTAAACTTATTGATACAATCCAGTGTAAACTTATTGATACAATCCAATGTAAACTTATTGATACAATCCAATGTAAACTTATTGATACAATCCAATGTAAACTTATTGATACAATCCAATGTAAACTTATTGATACAATCCAGTGTAAACTTATTGATACAATCCAGTGTAAACTTATTGATACAATCCAGTGTAAACTTATTGATACAATCCAGTGTAAACTTATTGATACAATCCAGTGTAAACTTATTGATACAATCCAGTGTAAACTTATTGATACAATCCAATGTAAACTTATTGATACAATCCAATGTAAACTTATTGATCCTTTGAATAAACTTATTTTGTGTTTTGTCTTTTTGATAGTAGATGTTTTTTTGTGTGCTGTATATCAACATGGTCAATCGGATGACTCAATAGATATAGGAAGATGTGGTGTGAGTGCCAATGAGACAACTCTCCATCCAAATAACAATTTATAAAAGTAAACCATTATAGGTCAATGTACGGCCTTCAAGCCTTTTTCAACTGATTTTTAACCCCTCCACATTCTGTCCAAGTCAGGAGCCTGTAATTCAGTGGTAACCCCTCCACATTCTGTCCAAGTCAGGAGCCTGTAATTCAGTGGTAACCCCTCCACATTCTGTCCAAGTCAGGAGTCTGTAATTCAGTGGTTGTTGTTTGTTGTACATTTGTTGTTTTGTACATTAGTTTTGCTTATTTGCTAGTTCAGTGAAAATGGACGTCACACTAAACTCCAAAACATATAAATGAACTAAAATTAAAAAACATACAAGAGTAACAAAGGCCAGAGGCTCCTGACTTGGGACAGGCGCAAACATCTGCGCGGGTTAAACATGTTTTGTGAAATCTCAACCCTCCTCCTATACCTCTAGCCAATGTAGAATAAAGAAACACATAGCAATACGCACGGTAAAACTCAGTTAAAGAGAAGTCCGAGTCCGATGTCAGAATAGGTAACAAAAGAAACTAAGCAAAATGACAATGATACATAAATGAACAAAGGACTACTAGCAGTTACTGACATGCCAGCTCCAGACCTCAATTAAACTGATTGAAAGATTATGTCTTCATCATATGAAAATCAAGTACAATCAAGTACAATCCCCCATTAGGGTTTAGTATCATACCATCATAAAATATACGAGAACATAAACTGTATCATGCATGGAATGATTTTACGGTGTACATGTCTGTCTGGCAGGGCTCATCTGACCTATTTTCATGGTTCATTGGTCAACATAAAATTTCCATGGTTTGGTCTGTTTTTTAATATCATAAGCAATAGGTCATCTATATTTGGTGTATGCAATGATTGTATTAAAGGTGTACATGTTTTTCCGGCTTGGTTTATCTGACTTTGACCTCATTTTCTTGGATTATGAATGTTAATGTGATACTTGTAGTAAAACTTTATATTTAGGACTATCAACATAAAATCAATGGTCAGTATGGTAGGCGAGACATTTCAGCGTGTGCACTCTTGTTTTTTTTACAATCTAAAAATAGTCTATGCTTTTTATGCATTTTGTATAAAATGGACGTCTGCAACATATTTTAATTTCTCCTTTTTGTGGATGTGGCAGGTCTCTGATGCACTGTTTCCCTAAATAACATTTTTTTTTACTGGAAATTTCATCTGTTGATATGTAATGTAGCCGTTTTGTGTATCTTTAAGAATATTTAGCTATTTAGAAAGACTTAAATCAATTTACCTAATGATAAAAGTTACGAATTGTTTAGTCTCTTAGAAAGAGATCTAGATCCGTCAATCTTTAAGCCAATGTATACATAATAGGTACACATTGGGTGCTTGGTTGAATTTGGGTACTGTGGCATTACAATCCTGTACATGTACACCAAATACTAAATGTACATCATGTACATGAACATGTACAATGTATGGTTCTAACTTCTAATGATTATATTAAATATGTACATGGCACTCACACCACATCTTCCTATATCTATGATGTACATGTATTGTTGCATCACCTAGGAAAAATTAAATATCAGAATGCTCATAAGCAATACATAAAAAAGGATTATTCTCAATTTTATTATAATAAAAAAAAACATATTATACATGTATAGTGTACATGATTATCCCCATTCTTTGAGCTCAAGGTCTAAGAAACTATCTGGTGGAGGCGGTACAAGCGATGGTGGCAAGTTTGCAACAGTTTGTAAAAATGTTGGTATGCTATATTTTGGAATCACTACTCCTGAATGTATATTTTTTCCTTCTTTCTGATCAAACTTTTGGCCACTCTCAATCTTCTGTAAAAAAGTTTTGAGATCCTCATCATTTTTATCCTTCTTTATGTCTTGTCTCTTGTATTTTTTTGTTTTAATTTCTGTTGCTTGAGTTCTCAGTTGTTCCTTTTCATCTTCACGTAGATGAGAAAATCTACAACTATCAAAGAAAGTGCATGTCCCACTTTGCAAGAAATGTTTACATGGCTTCTTGTTGATTTCTTCAAACAAGAGTATTTCGGGATCCCGGAATGAATCGTAATGCTGCTTTCTGTTTCTTTGATGGGTGGTTCCATTCATGTGATTTTTCCTTGCTACCGGGTTATCAGCAAACGATTTATCGCAAAAATCGCAATAATAACGTCTTGGCATTGTGCGAAATACTGTTATGTTTCTGACGGAAGTTTAGATAAGTTAGAAAAATCGAGAACAATTACGGTTCCCGGAAAAAGCGTCATAGAGACACTTTCAGAATTGTTGTGCAACAACTTTGCTAGATTTACTGTTTCTACATAAAATCAATATTTGACTGTTAAACTATAAGTGTAGTGCTAGGTAAGCCGATCTTTAAGAAGGTAATAAACATTTTCTTAAGTGACAAACATGTAAAATGTTAGAAATATTAGTTGTGAAAAGGGAGTCATGTCCATCTTTAACAGCATAAAATAGATGTGGTATGATTGCTAGTGTCGCAGGGAGCGTCTTTTACCACAGAACACCACAGAATACCACAGAACACCACAGAATACCACAGAACTTCGAAATATTAAATCTTCAGACATTATTATCGTGTTATTGTTCATTCTTTTTATAATTTGACATTTATTATTCAAATAAATTTAATTTTTCTATTTAGGGTCGACACACTATCGCTACGCCCCAAACTGAATGGCCAATAATTGGGATCATACGAAAACCATAATATACAAAGATTATTTATATTTGTGACATTTATATTTTAAATACATTTTAATCTTTTGTAATTTTTAATTCATTTTTGAAAATGTTTAGATGCATTACGTAATTATTTGTTAAATTTATTTTGTTTATCACGGTTTTTTTGTAACTTTTTATTAATTTTATGTTAAGAGTTGTTACAATAAATAATCAAAATGGTTAATGTGACATTTAATTAAAGTTGTTGTCAACAAATAATTAAACTTTATTAAAGTGATTAAAGTAATGTGTTAAGCTGATATCTAGAGTTGTTTCAAACAATTATTTAAACTTGGTTAATGTTTGTACATCAAAGTTTTCTCCATTAGAGTTATATATAAAACAATCCTGTGTTAAGGGCAGTCTGAATAAAACCAGACCCAACTATCCACTTACAAACGCAAGTGGATAGTGGGGCTGGTTTAAAACCAAGTGGATAGTGGGGCTGGTTTTAAAACACAAGTGGATAGTGGGGTGGTTTTAATCAGACTGGTGTTAAGAGCTACCAAATACTTTCAAAAGATATCTGAAGTTGGTGTAGGACAGTAATATTTGAGTTGACTAATAACATATTATAAGTGTGTCTTTTAATTGTCAAAAGTTCAAGTTCGATGACTGTTTTGGAATCTTATGTTGTGTGTATATCTTCTCCAATCATTTGACAATATTTGGATTTTACCAAATGTTGTATGCATTTAGAAATCGTTGAACTGAAGCTTTATATCAAAAGACTGGTATATGTAGCATTTACATATAGATTCTATATTTTTGAGTACAAAATTAATGTTGACCTTAGTAAGTTCACCGACACAATTAAAGTACCAAAATTTAATTACATTAACCAATTTTGACACTTGTCGTAATCACCAATCAAACCAATTAACATGTCATTTAAGTTTTCACACCTGAAACATCAAATACGTTTAATTGAATTACCTTATATAATGAGGTGGCAACTAGAATCCAAACAATGAAGAATTTTGTAAATATTCCATTATTAATGATAGATATTATATTAAATAGAATGCTGATAGCAGTCTTCCTGTTCTAATTATTGTCAAGTAATTTCAAGAATACAATTTTTATAATAATAAAAATTCAAGATTAAAATGTGAGCCGATGATCACCATCATTTTAGTTGAAAAATTAAAATCATTGTCTTAAAGGTTTATTAACTTCACAGAAAAAATAGTTACATATGAGAATTCCTTAATTTCACGAAAAAACATTATAAAACAAGAGATATTGCACTTTTTATCAATCAGTTTAATATATTCAAAGCGTTAATATATCAGCGAGTGTGAAAACCGTGCGGTAAATTTTTTTTTGCTCAAAACTATTTTTTTAAATGTTTATTTTAGATTTTCATTTTAACAATGCATTAGTTTAGTGTCTCAAAGTTCTCCAAATGTAAAAAAATATGCCAAATAACAAAAAAGGTATGATCATTTTTATCTCATCCAGTCAATCGTCATGTCATAATTTGGTGTAACCCAATTAAAGAAATAATATAATTCTTAATTATTAGATTTGCGTTTAATATTATAAAGTAATTTTAATGTTCTGTGGTATATTTCAGTAGTTTTATTGTAATTTGTGTAGTTCTGTGGTATTCTGTGGTATTCTGTGGTGTTCTGTGGTAAAAGACGATCCGTGTCGCAGTGAAGTAGATTCTTTGGACGCAAAGACGTACTTGCATGCAAAACAAAAACGTTCTAAAAATGAATAGGCAAAAAAAACCAAAACCGTGTAATCGGAGAGCAGATTCTACATACAAAATCATCTTTGTCTCCCTCGGGACTCAAACCTGATAACTCTGTGTAACAAGACAGCATGTTAACCAACTGAGCTAAAGAAGTACTTCCTTAGCTCAACTGTTAACGGCTGACTAAGTATCTACTAATGAAGGGAAGCAATCCTGTCACAACAGAAAGAAGATTTTTACTCTAAAATAGTGCCATGTCTCTTCTTTTTTCTTAAACAGAAATATTTTGTAATGTGGTTGCTGCATGCACATGGAAGGAAATTACAACCCTCATATTTAATAAGTTTGGGCTTTTTCATGCTCTGAACAACATACTAATTCTTGAAAGGTTATTAGATACTATTCAAAGACCAAGGGAAATAATCCTTACAATATTAATTGATTGTCTCCCCTATAAACATTTCTCTCTCATGTGTATACACTGACTACTCATTGGCAGGGGTGTGGAAATATTTGTTGTGACCAATTGTCCCTGGGCAAGTGAAATTATAAATTTTACCTGTCCGGAAGAAAAGTTACTTACCCTGATTTCTTAAAGAATTTTGGAATGAAGATGTATTTTACTGTAAACATGTACATTTCTAAAACAGTTTTTAAACACAATGAAAATGGTATTCATGGTCTTTGTTTAATGTTAAAAATATAAGTAGAGTATACACCAGTGAGAATTTATTAGAAACCAACCAAAAAAAATAACTTTAAACTAAAGAATCTAGAAGCCAATATTGCAAATTATTTTTCTATGCTAACTTACATGTGCATGAACCTGGGAGATTATATCATGACTTCTATTTTCTTCACTGTGAGCCTGTGCGAAGTTTTAAAGTTAATAAGTTAATGAAGAGATGAAAACCAAATAAGTGATAAATTATTGAATTGTTGTTTGCCTCTTTTCTGTCGGTCAACTTCCGAGCGATGACCTATCTAAACATGCTAAATCCGTCGGTCAACTTCCGAGCGATGACCTATCTAAACATGCTAAATCCGTCGGTCAACTTCCGAGCGATGACCTATCTAAACATGCTAAATCCGTCGGTCAACTTCCGAGCGATGACCTATCTAAACATGCTAAATCCGTCGGTCAACTTCCGAGCGATGACCTATCTAAACATACTAAAGATGCTTATCCAACTCCGGCGATGACCTATCTAAACATGCTAAAGATGCTTATCCAACTTCCGGCGATGACCTATCTAAACATGCTAAAGATGCTTATCCAACTTCCGGCGATGACCTATCTAAACATGCTAAAGATGCTTATCCAACTTCCGGCGATGACCTATCTAAACATGCTAAAGATGCTTATCCAACTTCCGGCGATGACCTATCTAAACATGCTAAAGATGCTTATCCAACTTCCGGCGATGACCTATCTAAACATGCTAAAGATGCTTATCCAACTTCCGGCGATGACCTATCTAAACATGCTAAAGATGCTTATCCAACTTCCGGCGATGACCTATCTAAACATGCTAAAGATGCTTATCCAACTTCCGGCGATGACCTATCTAAACATGCTAAAGATGCTTATCCAACTTCCGGCGATGACCTATCTAAACATGCTAAAGATGCTTATCCAACTCCGGCGATGACCTATCTAAACATGCTAAAGATGCTTATCCAACTCCACCTGTCATTTAGTTTTCATTCTTGAGAAATCAGAGCTCAAAATTTATAATGACCACTTCCAGTGTATCCTTGCTGTAACCTGATCAACGATCCGGGATCACTGTGATTTATTGGGGTTAAACAGTTAAACAATTAGTTAACTAATCTTCCTGAAGCCCTTATAATAGAAAAGCATAAACAAAACTAAAAAATATGACCTTGAACAATGTGTAAGTGCATGGTCTAAATTTTAACATAATTTAGAAACATAATTGAATTTTTCCATGTACAAAATTTCAACTTTTATTATGATTTTCATTAAATACTTAGTGTTAACAGGTTAATAGAAATCTTATTTTAAAAGTTGTGAAGGAGACAATTTTACAGCTTGATTGGTCAACAGGAGCCTGGAGCAACGGGCACCAGATTAACATGATTAATTTGACATTAAACAAATTAACTCTTATCCAATGCAATAAAAATAGATTGAAATTAATGACTTTACAACTGTAAATGAGAATAAGTAATCTTATACAATAATAATGAAACCCACTGACGTAACATATAAAAAACGTTACTAATATATCATAAAAGAATCTCAGAAATAAGTTTAACCATGGTGGTTTTAATTTTACAATTATTTCATATTTCATGTATTTAGGTATAAAATATGGAAGAAGATACAGAAGGACTAGAACATTTAATTAAGCAGAAAAATGTCGACCAAAATATGCTCAGTATCATTTCAATGGAGTTCAGCAAGAATGAACCCCATCAAACTTCTGATTCGAGAAAGAAACATAGAACTGGATCTCATTCAAACCAGATGGAAGTGAATCCTGATGAAGATTCAGATGGTAGTGAATATTATTCAGCAGAAGAAGAGTTCCTGTTTACATCATCCTCATCCAGTATCTCATCAGATGATGAATCAGTGGAGACAGGTCCTTTAGATCAAAGTAGTGATTCTGTCTTTGACTCATTACAATCAAGTTGTAGTTCAAACTTTACTCAAGCAGATACTCCTCATTTATCATCTCAAATCAGATCAACCCAAGAAAGACAAAGAGCTCCAAGTAAGAAACAAAAACGAAAGAGAAAACAATCTGGAAATGCCACAGCTGGTAACACTGGTTTTGGTTATTTACCTTTTTGTAATATTGAAAGCTTTGATATAGAACTAAGTGAATTAAGAGAGGAAATAGTTGACCTTGAAACAAATATTCTAAAAGCAGTTCCTTCACTTGTAGAACTTTGTATATCAGCTTCAAAACGCCTGGCAAAAACACATTCTTTCATAAACGTACCAAAGTCAATAAAGAGAATATTACAAATTGGCAACTCTTCTCATTCCTTTCGTCAGCTTCAGTTAGATTATTTATTGAATGTTTTAGAAGCAACACATATGACTTATGACAGCAGTCATGTCCATGATTATAATAAATTGTCTGTAAACCTATTGCCACATCGTAACATTTGGAGTAGTGGCTGTGGTATCGATGAATCTCTTTTGATGAACATGTTCAAGGCAGTAAACCTTCATCATACTTCCTGTGTTGCTATGACTACCAAAGCTGGATTTCAGCGAGCAAGGTTTATCTAAATAGATACAATCGATGCAAACAAATTTCAGGTGCGTATCAATAGATAAATAAGAAATGATCAAAGGAAAATCATAAGATTTGAGTCATCATTGAACCAATAAAACAAATCCACTTTTTCCTCTAATGAGGGTTTGGATGTGGTATACAGAATAGAGAATAATCATCAAGCAAAGTAACAATAGAGAAAATGAGAATGATTTGGTGCAAAAAATAAAGAATAACTGTGGAATATAAAATAAATTAACATTTAGATAATAAGATAATGAAAACAAAAATGAATGATGTACAGAATAAATTAATAAAGAAATTATCTAGAAATTAAGTTGTAAAATCAATTTCATGAAAAGTTTAATGTACAAGTGTTATTTTTAAGATAAAGAAAAATGCTCTAATATTTAAAAAAAAATAAAGGACACCATTCAGACCCTCTTTAATGCATGTATACTGTATATGTACATTTATTGACAATTTGGTCAGATATTTGGAAGTAATATTTAAGCAAGTTTTGTTTTATTATATGGATTTAATAAGATTGTTTATACTAAATATCCTAATCTTAATCTGGTATGTTGTTAGTCAGTGATATCTGGTATGTTGTTAGTCAGTGATATCTGGTATGTTGTTAGTCAATGATATCTGGTATGTTTTTAGTCAATGATATCTGGTATCTTGTTAGTCAATGATATCTGCTATGTTGTTAGTCAGTGATATCCGGTATGTTGTAAGTCAGTGATATCTGGTATGTTGTTAGTCAGTGATATCTGTTTGTTGTTAGTCACTGATATCTGGTATGTTGTAAGTCAATAAACTCTGGTATGTTGTTAGTCAGTGATATCTGTTTGTTGTTAGTCACTGATATCTGGTATGTTGTAAGTCAATGATATCTGGTATGTTGTAAGTCAATGATATCTGGTATGTTGTTAGTCAGTGATATTTGTTATGTTGTAAGTCAATGATATCTGGTATGTTGTTAGTCAGTGATATTTGTTATGTTGTTAGTCAATGATATTTGGTATGTTGTTTGTAAATAATATTTTGTATGTTGTTAGTTAATGATATTTGGTATGCACTTGTATCAGCATTTGTACATCTCATTTTCCATTGAGTTCATATGCCCCCACCCTGCATTGACCAGACTTATTGCATAGTTTACACAAGTTTGTGTTTAGGTCAGAATAATGGGAACCTGACTTGTGATAACTTAATAATATATGGTATGCAATTCTATTGGCATTGGAATTCCTCATTTTCACGAAGGTTAATTGGCCCTGCACTTTCAGTCATGGTTTATTGAATTTGAATATTTTGCATACATTACATGCTGAAGTATATATATTGCTATTTTATTTTCACCATTTGCAATACACTTTAAAAATGCATACTAAGAGGCTAGATATATCTCTGTCATGTCTGTGTTAACATTTTATCATTTCGTTCTAGCACTAGCCCATACCATGGACCTGATGTTACCAACCAGATTAGCAGGAATAAACAAATAAGGAGACGTCACAAATCAGACACAAATTGTCAGTCTGCAGAAATGGAGCAAAATATGAAAAGAATCCAGCAGTATATCAGGAATAAGTATGTCCATTTTATTGTGTCCAGGTCACTATAATCTATATCTATCTTTAAATGTTGCTAAGCAGCTGTCCTATGCAAGGATCTGGAAATTTTTCACACAATTTCCGTAATTTTGTAATGACTTAAAAGTTGATACAACACTAGATTCATAGCATCAACGAATTTGTATTGACTTTTCATCGATTTACTTCATGAATTTTCTTACCATTTTTCAAAAACGTTCAAGAACAGTTTAGAGAAGGCAACAATTTAAAATTGAAATGATTTTAATGATTCAAAATGATTAATTTCTCAGACATCGCTAACTTTTCTTTCAATTTTGAAGATGAAATTAAAACGGAAGTTTTGCAACTATAGTCTGAGTAATTCCTGATTCATTTCAAGGATTTGTTTTGATTATCAGATTGACAGGAAATCACAGGCTTTTTAATTTTATTACCTTTAAATGCGTTTGAATATAACATATGATAGTTGCACTTTTTAATTACATGAAATCATTTTGCATTTTGGGTAAAGATTGCATGAAATGCAATCAAAACCCTATGGTATTGACTTGATATCTAAATCTTCCAAGGTTTTATACAACCGCAAAAAATTTTGTGGTCATATATTGGTATGGCGTTGGCGTCGTCGTCGTCGTCCGAAGACACATTGGTTTTCGCACTCTAACTTTAGTTTAAGTGAATGGATCTCTATGAAATTTTACCATAAGGTTAAATACCACAAAAGGAAGGTTGGGATTGATTTTGGGGTTATGGTATCAACAGTAAAGGAATTAGGGGCAAAAAGGGGCCAAAAATAAGCATTTTGTAACTTCCAGACATAACTTGTGTGTTAGTGTATGGATCTCTCTGACATAGTACCACAAGGTTCCATATCACAGAGGGAATGCTGGGATTGATTTTGGGGTAATTGCCTGAAACGTTTAGGATTAGGGCCAAAAATGCATTTTCTAGTTTCCAGACAATAACTTGTGTTCAAGTGTATGGATCTCTGAAATTGTACTGCAAGGTACCATACCTCAAAGGAAGGCTGGGATTGAGTTTGGGGTGATGAATTATAAGGGGTTCAAAAATTTGGGGGATTTTTTTTTTTCCTTTTTCCTTTTTTTTCTTTAAAATTTTCCATTTTAAGTTGGTTATTTCTGATTTATATTTAAAAGCAAATAATAATGATATGGCAGGAGATACACACCAAACAGGATGTGTAAATTATTATATAATAAGTATTGTGCAATAGCAAGAAATTTTCAATTGCACAGTATTGCATAATAGCAAGAAATATCCAATAGAACAATATTGCTCAATAGCAAGAAATTGTCAATTGTACAGTATTGCGCAATAGCAAGAAATATTCAATTGCACAGTATTGAACAATTGCAAGAAATATTCAATTGCACAGTATTGTGCAAAGAAGATACTTTGTATAAATTGCTTATTTCTTGACCAATTTCAATGGGGTTTTATTCTTGAACACTTGGGGTTCTTTAATATGCTGAATCTAACCGTGTATTAAGTTTTGGATTTTGGGCCCGTTTTAAATTGGTCCACTTAGAGGTCCAAAGGGTCCAAAATTAAACTTTGTTTGATTTCATCAAAATTGAATTATTGGGGTTCTTTGATATGCCGAATCTAACCGTGTATTTTGATTCTTAATTTTGGTCTCATTTTTAAATTGGTCTACATTAAGGTCCAAAGGGTCCAAAATTAAACTTAGTTTGATTTTAACAAAATTGAATTCTTAGGGTTCTTTGATATGCTGAATCTAAACATGTATTTAGATTTTTGATTATGGGCCCAGTTTTCAAGTTGGTCCAAATCGGGGTCCAAAATTAAACTTTGTTTGATTTCAACAAAATTGAATATATGGGGTTCTTTGATATGCTGAATCTAACCATGTATTTAGATTTTTGATTTTGGGCCCGTTATCAACTTTGTCCACATTGAGGTCAAAAGGGTCCAAAATGAAACTTTGTTTGATTTCATCAAAATTGAATTATTTGGGTTCTTTGATATGCCGAATCTAACCGTGTATTTAGATTCTTAATTTTTGGTCCGTTTTCAAATTGGTCTACATTAAGGTCTAAAGGGTCCAAAATTAAACTTAGTTTGATATTAACAAAATTGAATTCTTAGGGTTCTTTGATATGCTGAATTTCAACATGTATTTAGATTTTTATTATGGGCCCAGTTTTCAAGTTGGTCCAAATCGGGTCCAAAATTAAACTTTGTTTGATTTCAACAAAATTGAATATATGGGGTTCTTTGATATGCTGAATCTAACCATGTATTTAGATTTTTGATTTTGGGCCCGTTATCAACTTTGTCCACATTGAGGTCAAAAGGGTCCAAAATTAAACTTTGTTTGCTTTCATCAAAAATTGAATTATTGGGGTTCTTTGATATGCCGAATCTAACTGTGTATTTAGATTCTTAATTTTTGGTCCCCTTTTCAAATTGGTCTACATTAAGGTCCAAAGGGTCCAAAATTAAACTTAGTTTGATTTTAACAAAATTGAATTCTTAGGGTTCTTTGATATGCTGAATCTAAACATGTATTTAGATTTTGATTATGGGCCCAGTTTTCAAGTTGGTCTAAATCGGGTCCAAAATTAAACTTTGTTTGATTTTTCAACAAAAATTGAATATATGGGGTTCTTTGATATGCTGAATCTAACCATATATTTAGATTTTTGATTTTTGGGCCCAGTTTTCAACTTTGTCCACATTGAGGTCAAAAGGGTCCAAAATTAAACTTTGTTTGATTTCATCAAAATTGAATTATTGGGGTTCTTTGATATGCGAATCTAACCGTGTATTTAGATTCTTAATTTTTGGTTCCGTTTTCAAATTGGTCTACATTAAGGTCCAAAGGGTTCAAAATTAAACTTAGTTTGATTTTAACAAAATTGAATTCTTAGGGTTCTTTGATATGCTGAATCTAAACATGTATTTAGATTTTTGATTATGGGCCCAGTTTTCAAGTTCGTCCAAATTGGGGTCCAAAATTAAACTTTGTTTGATTTCAGCAAAATTGAATATATGGGGTTCTTTGATATATGCTGAATCTATACATGTATTTAGATTTTTGATTTTTGGGCCCGTTATCAACTTTGTCCACATTGAGGTCAAAAGGGTCCAAAATTAAACTTTGTTTGATTTCATCAAAAATTGAATTCTTGGGGTCTTTGATATGCTGAATCTAACCATGTATTTAGATTTTAGATATTGGACCATAATAGGTGAATGTCCAATTTAAAAATTTTCAAGTTCTTAGACCACATTCATTCTGTGTCAGAAACCTATGCTGTGTCAAATATTTAATCACAATCCAAATTCAGAGCTGTATCAAGCTTGAATGTTGTGTCCATACTTGCCCCAACTGTTCAGGGTTCGACCTCTGCGGTCGTATCAAGCTGCGCCCTGCGGAGCATTTTATTCACTACTTTTGAGATACACAAAATATAGTGCATTGATCATAACTTTCTAAACATACTATCTATGAACATTTCTAGAAATTTATCAATGAAAAATATGCTCAGATTATGACAGATATTCAAGTTACAATATGATGTTATACTTGTCAAGAAAATTACATAACTTTTGCAAGGTGCAGGAATCTAATATATGTTCTAAAAATATCAATGATGTCATTGTTAAAGTCATCTTTAAAAATTGGAGTTCTCCTACTTTGTCTAGATTTGTAGTTGAATCAACTACAACCAATGCTTTATACATTGCAATATTTAATTTTGCTCCCATCAATAAATTAAAGCAATATTAACCCTTCAGTACTTACAATCACTTTGATTTTATTAAGTGTCTTATCTGCTGAAGACAATTTTAGGACTGCATATTACATAGTAAGTAAAGCACATGTGTTAATCATGAAAAAATACTTTTTTCTACATAAATTAAATTAAGTTTTAATTTTTAAATCAGAATTGATGATTGTCTTCGCTGAAAAGTAATTAGAGAGGGGGCTGATGGTTATTTTCATCCTTCGTGATCGTGGAAATTGGCTTACCGTGATTTGTTTTTTCATGGATTTATTATTCGTGACTTGTGATTAGTGTATTTTTTGTGACTTGTTTTAATTCAATTTGATAAACATTCTCCGTGATGAAGGTTTTAAATCTTTGTTTTTTATGAACAGAGATGAAGGTGTTAAACTGTTGTTTTTTGTGATCAATTTTGTTGTATTTCCTGTGAACTGTGATCAGCAAATTTAACATTTCGTGAACTGTGATGAAAACTCTCCATTACCCCCTTCCCACCTCCGTTGAATAACAAATACAGTTGTCATGGAATTTCAATTTCGTTATGATATTATTCTGAGCTTGTGATCAATGTCAGGTGTGAATTAAAACACAGGTAAAATAAGATTAGCGATTATTAGCCAATATTTCGAAGCGTTAATATAGTTATTAGGAGGGCCCTCAGGATTATCATACTATACTGGAGTGGCAGTTTATTACAGGAAAGGGATTATATAACAAAAGTGATCACAATTGCAAAATGGCGATTCAGAAACCCGATCTCAATGAACTGACCGAAACTGTTTCTGTAAAGAAATGAAATTTGTTCTAAATCCCAATTTTTGTTAAGGACAAATAGCTTTTAATTTAGGTAGCAATACACAGTTAGGAAAAAGCTTAAAATTGACACTGATGATTTTAACCACCCTTTTTCCTTGCTTTCTAACAAATAAGGCTTAATGTTTGTTTGTGTTTTGATTTTCAATAGTTATAATGGTAAAATATAATCTCTTTTTGGTGTAACCATGGCAACAATCTGCATTTATTTGAAACAAAATACTACAAAAAAGTAAGCAAGTGTTTTAGTTTTGTTTCTTAGTCTAAAGTATACTCATCTGTATTCATTATTTCTACTTCAATATCCTCTGAATCAATTGCATTAAGAATCTGTTGATTTAAATCGTTCAAAAGTTTCTTCTTTTCTTCTACACTTTCGAATGTTGCTAAAAGATCCACCCTGGGTAACTCCACTTCGTTTTCAACTCATCAAATATTTGTAAATGTCTTGTCACAACACTTCTGTTCGCTTTCCTAATCAATTTCAGCTTATTCAAATCCATTGGGCACGTCACCAAAATGTTGAGAATACATGAATTAAGGAAGAAAACGTTGCATGTGATAATATGTAATCAATCTATAGAAAGCCCAAGTATACAAGTGACACGTCTCAAAGTCTTTACGTTACAATATAAGAAATGAGTGGTGTTCCTGCGTTGTGTTCGTGCAGTATTTACAACAATCATATCACATTGCCCGACTTAAATCTTCATGGATAGTTGCTTTATAGGCCATCATATCACATAGTCTGACTTTAATCTTCATGGATAGTTGCTTCATAGGCCATCATATCACATAGTCTGACTTTAATCGTCATGGATAGTTGCTTCATAGGCCATCATATCACATAGTCTGACTTTGGTCTTCATGGATAGTTGCTTCATAGGCCATCATATCACATAGCCTGACTTTGGTCTTCATGGATAGTTGCTTCATAGGCCATCATATCACATAGTCTAACTTTGGTCTTCATAGATACTTGCTTCATAGGCCATCATATCACATAGTAGGAACTTTGGTCTTCATTGATAGTTGCTTCATAGGCCATCATATCACACTGCCTGACTTTGGTCTTCATGGATAGTTGCTTCATAGGCCATCATATCACACTGCCTGACTTTTGTCTTCATGGATAGTTGCTTCATAGGCCATCATATCACACTGCCTGACTTTGGTCTTCATGGATAGTTGCTTCATAGGCCATCATATCACATAGTCTGACTTTAATCTTCATGGATAATTGCTTCATAGGCCATCATATCACACGGCCTGACTTTGGTCTTCATTGATAGTTGCTTCATAGGCCATCATATCACATAGCCTGACTTTGGTCTTCATGGATAGTTGCTTCATAGGCCATCATATCACATAGTCTAACTTTGGTCTTCATAGATACTTGCTTCATAGGCCATCATATCACATAGTAGGAACTTTGGTCTTCATTGATAGTTGCTTCATAGGCCATCATATCACACTGCCTGACTTTGGTCTTCATGGATAGTTGCTTCATAGGCCATCATATCACACTGCCTGACTTTTGTCTTCATGGATAGTTGCTTCATAGGCCATCATATCACATAGTCTGACTTTGGTCTTCATGGATAGTTGCTTCATAGGCCATCATATCACATAGTCTGACTTTAATCTTCATTTGATAGTTGCTTCATAGGCCATCATATCACACGGCCTGACTTTGGTCTTCATGGATAGTTGCTTCATAGGCCATCATATCACATAGTCCAACTTTGGTCTTCATGGATAGTTGCTTCATAGGCCATCATATCACATAGTCCAACTTTGGTCTTCATGGATAGTTGCTTCATAGGCCATCATATCACATAGTCTAACTTTAATCTTCATGGATAGTTGCTTCATAGGCCATCATATCACATAGTCTGACTTTGGTCTTAATGGATAGTTGCCTATAGGCCATCATATCACATAGTCTGACTTTAATCTTCATGGATAGTTGCTTCATAGGCCATCATATCACATAGTCTGACTTTGGTCTTCATGGATAGTTGCTTCAAAGGCCATCATATCACATAGTCTGACTTTGGTCTTCATTGATAGTTGCTTCATAGACCATCATATATCAAAATCTGACTTTGGTCTTCATGGATAGTTGCTTCATAGGCCATCATATCATATTGTCTGACTTTTAAAGCTAGTTAAGCCAATTTGTGGGGAAGCAACATTTGTAATAGCATTTTATCTATGTTTATTTTTCAGATTTTCAAGGGATCATAAAGAATATGACATTGTATTTGATGACAGAGTTTTTGACCTAGTTTTTCCTTATGTGCTGTGGGCAAGAGGTGATATTAGGCAGGCCGCCCAAGCCTTCCTCAAATTAGTTGACAGTGAGTCAAGAGGTAAGTTTATCTGAGATCCAGCATGATAAAAAAATCATTAAAACAAATTCCTGTTTTTTTACAGTAGTCATTTTTGTGGCCCTTTATAGCTTGCTGTTCGGTGTGAGACTTTATGTTTGCACTCTGTCTGTCTGTCTGTCTGTCTGTGTCTCTGTCTGTCTGTCTGTCCATCAGGCAAATTAGTTTTCCCACACTTTTTGATTTGATAATTGGAGTATTGTTTTATTATAATTATGGCAAGTTACAGATAAGTTCAGATTTTTGTTCCGGTCTGATGATTTTGTGCAGAGTTATGGTCCTTTGACTTAGAAAATTCACTCAAATAATCAGTTTTCCACACTTTTTTCGTCATGCTTGAAGTTATTGATTTGATTATATGTATATATTTTTATCATGACAGGTTACAGACCAAGTTTGAATTTTGTTTTAGTCTGATGATTTTGTGCAGAGTTATGGTCCTTTAACTGGTAGGGGACTATGTATTGCAATGCAATACTCTCAGAATGCTTGTTTTATTATTTATTATATTTTCAGTGAGGGTAAAAGCAATGTATCTATATGATGCAGGAAGGATGTCTCTACAGTTTGGAGACAGTGATTCTGCTGTTAGATATTTCCATTTAGCCAAAGATGCCTTAGCAACAAAACAAAAATACAACAAAGAAGATATTTTGGCTGAAATTGACAGACAAACTAGGATGCTATGTGCTTCCTCTAATGATGTTGGGTAAGACACTGTAGATATAGGATGCTATGTGCTGGGGCACATTTTTGGGGGGATTTTTTTTTCTCATAATTTTTGGGGTTTTTTCCCAAAATTTTCCATTTTTCCATTGATTATTTCTGATTTAAATATAAAAGTATAAAATTACTGATATGGCAGGAGATACACACCAAACAGGATGTGTAAATTATTATATATAATAGATTAACTAAGTATTGTGCAATAGCACAGTATCAGGCAATACCACAATCACAGTATTGCGAAATATGACAGTATTGCACAGTAACAAGAAAACTTCAATTGAAAATAAATACAGGTCTTTTAACCAATTTCAATGGGATTAATTTAAAGTCTTTAATTTTTGGGGGTTCTAACCTTGTATTTCTATTTAGGATATTGGGCCCCATTTTTGAATTGGTCTACATTGAGGTCCAAAGGGTCCAAAATTAAACTTCATCAAAAACTGAATTATTGCGGCTCTATGATATGCTGAATCTTATTGTGCATCTAGATTTTTTTTATTTTGGGCCCTGTTTTAAAATTAGTCCATATTAAGGTTTGAAGGGTCCAAAATTAAACTGTTTGATTTCAACTAGAATTAAATTTTTGGTGGTTTTATACGACCGCAAAAATTTTGCGGTTGTATATTGGTATGACGTTGGCGTGTGTCGTCGTCGTCGTCGTCGTCCAAGACACATTGGTTTTCGCACTCTAACTTTAGTTTAAGTAAATGGATCTCTATGAAATTTTACCATAAGGTTCAATACCACAAAAGGAAGGTTGGGATTGATTTTGGGGGTTATGGTACCAACAGTTAAGGAATTAGGGGCCAAAAAGGGGCCAAAAATAAGCATTTTGGTAACTTCCAGACATAACTTGTGTGTTAGTGTATGGATCTCTCTGACATTGTACCACAAGGTTCCATATCACAAAGGGAATACTGGGATTGATTTTGGGGGTAATTGCCTCCAAATTTTAGGAATTAGGGGCCAAAAGGGGCAAAAACAAGCATTTTCTGGTTTCATGACAATAACTTGTGTGTAAGTGTATGGATCTTTCTGAAATTGTACTACAAGGTTCCATATCACAAAGGGAAAGCTGGAATTGAGTTTGGGGGTAATTGCCTAAAACGTTTAGGAATAAGGGGCCAAAAAGGGGCCAAAAATAAGCATTTTTCTAGTTTCCAGACAATTACTTGTGTTCAAGTGTATGGATCTCTCTGAAATTGTACTGCAAGGTACCATACCACAAAGGGAAGGCTGGGATTGATTTTGGGGGTAATTGCCTCAAAATTTTAGGAATGAGGGGCCAAAAAGGGGCAAAAACAAGCATTTTTCTAGTTTCAGGACAATAACTTGTGTGTAAGTGTATGGATCTTTATGAAATTGTTCCACAAGGTTCCATGTCACAAAGGGAAAGCTGGGTTTGAGTTTGGGGGTAATTGCCCTTAACGTTTAGGAATTTGGGACCAAAAGGAGTTTTTATCCCAACAGTTTAGGAATTAGGGGCCAAAAGGGTCCAAAATTAAACTTTGTTTGATTTAATCGAAAACTGAACTATAGGGTTCTTTGATATGCCGAATCTAACTGTGTGTTTAGATTCTTAATTTTGGTCCCGTTTTCAAATTGGTCCACATTGAGGTTTAGAGGGTCCAAAATTGAACTTTATTTGATTTCATCAAAATTAAATTCTTGGGGTTCTTTGATATGCTGAATCTAACCATGTATTTAGATTTTGGATATTGGAATACCACAAAGGGATGGTAAGAATTGTCTTTGGGAGTTATGGCTCAAAGTGTTAAGGAATAAGGTGCAAAAAAGGGGGGAAAAGGGTTTGCAGGTTAATGGACAATTACTTAAGTACAAAACATAATTTAAAAGGCAGTGTAAGGTTGGTAATTGAAACTCATTTGAATATCTCACCTAAACTGCTTTTAAATTATTTATATTGGAAATTTGCCAAAAACTTTATTATTAATAAATTCCATTGGAAATTTGCCAATAACTTTAGTTTAATGAACTTCATTGGAAATTTGCCAATATAAAATATTGCTGATGAAGCTTTTTTGTTTATCTCACCTAAACTGCTTTTAAATTATGTATATTGGAAATTTGCCAAAAACTTTATTATTAAATTTCTGATTTATATATAAAAGCAAATAATAATGATAAGGCAAGAGATACACACCAAACAGGATGTGTAAATTAATATATTAAGTATTGTGCAATAGCAAGAAATTTTCAATTGCACAGTATTGCGCAATAGCAAGAAATCTTCAATTGCACAGTATTGCGCGATAGCAAGAAATATCCAATAGCACAATATTGCGCAAAAGCAAGAAATTGTCAATTGTACAGTATTGCGCAATAGCAAGAAATATTCAATTGCACAGTATTGCGCAATTGCAAGAAATATTCAATTGCACAGTATAGTGCAAAAGAAGATACTTTGTATAAATTGCTTATTTCTTGACCAATTTCAATGGGGTTTTATTCTTGAATTCTTGGGGTTCTTTAATATGCTGAATCTAACCGTGTATTAAGTTTTTGGATTTTGGTCCCCGTTTTAAATTGGTCCACATTGAGGTCCAAAGGGTCCAAAATTAAACTTTGTTTGATTTCATCAAAATTGAATTATTGGGGTTCTTTGATATGCCGAATCTAACTGTGTATTTAGATTCTTAATTTTTGGTCCCATTTTCAAATTGGTCTACATTAAGGTCCTAAGGGTCAAAAATTAAACTTAGTTTGATTTTAACAAAATTGAATTCTTAGGGTTCTTTGATATGCTGAATCTAAACATGTATTTAGATTTTGATTATGGGCCCAGTTTTCAAGTTGGTCCAAATCGGGGTCCAAAATTAAACTTTGTTTGATTTCAACAAAATTGAATATATGGGGTTCTTTGATATGCTAAATCTAACCATGTATTTAGATTTTTGATTTTTGGGCCCGTTATCAACTTTGTCCACATTGAGGTCAAAAGGGTCCAAAATTAAACTTTGTTTGATTTCGTCAAAAATTGAAATATTGGGGTTCTTTGATATGCGAATCTAACCATGTATTTAGATTCTTAATTTTGGTCCCGATTTCAATTTGGTCTACATTAAGGTCCAAAGGGTCCAAAATTAAACTTAGTTTGATTTTAACAAAATTGAATTCTTAGGGTTCTTTGATATGCTGAATCTAAACATGTATTAAGATTTTGATTATGGGCCCAGTTTTCAAGTTGAATCTAACCATGTATTTAGATTTTGGATATTGGACCATTATAGGTGAATGTCCAATTTAAAATTTTAAGTTCTTAGATCACATTCATTCTGTGTCAGAAACCTATGCTGTGTCAAATATTTAATCACAATCCAAATTCAGAGCTGTATCAAGCTTGAATGTTGTGTCCATACTTGCCCCAACTGTTCAGGGTTCGACCTCTGCGGTCGTATCAAGCTGCGCCTCATGGAGCATTTTATTTTATATGCTGAATCTAACCATTTAGTTAGATTTTAGATATAAAACCATACTAGGAAAATTAAATTTCCCATTTATTT
This sequence comes from Mytilus coruscus, assembly GCA_017311375.1. Classification (NCBI taxonomy): domain Eukaryota; kingdom Metazoa; phylum Mollusca; class Bivalvia; order Mytilida; family Mytilidae; genus Mytilus; species Mytilus coruscus. The sequence goes on along the minus strand of CM029597.1, from coordinate 98,405,779 downwards.
TGTGTCAGAAACGTATATTATGTCAAAAATTTGATCACAATCCAAATTCAGACAGTATCAAGCTTGAACATTATGTCCAAACTTGCTCCAACTCTAAAGAGTTTGATCTCTGTAGTCGTATCAGGCTGCTCCTAGCTTATCAGGCTGCACTTAGCGAAGCATTTTATGGACTATTGAATTACTTAAGGGGTTATCACTGGCCAGTTAGTCTTTGACCGACGATCGTCTGAAGTATTATGTGTATGTAATGTACTTTACAACATATAGTAATTGCTTTAATTAGCGTAGCTTAATTAATTAAACCCCAAAAAGTTCAGTAGCTGGTTCCTTAACATCTATGTTGTTTAAGCAGATGGAAACGGTTTTGTATTCAATTTGTCTTGAATTTTTGACAACTAGCTATAGGCCCACAACCAACTCGCACAACTTAAAAACTCTCACTAATTATTTCAACTTGCATTACTTTATCAAACTTGCACCACTCAAAAACAAAAGAAATATAACAATTGTGTTTAAACAGTAGATTGTTTTCTTCTTCTCTTAGTAAATTCCTCCTTTCTCTGAGCACCCGTGTTGAACAGAAACAGAACTCGCACCACTTGAAAACAAAATACTACAAACTCGCACCACTGAAGAAATGTTTTAAATCATCAGAGAGTTCTAGACTGTCTTCTCGTAGTCATTTCCTCCATTCTTGGAGCACCCATATCACACAGAGACAGAACTTGACTCACACCTTTTAAAAAAGAAGAAATACTACAAACTAGCACCACTGAGAAATGTTTTAATCATCAGTGTTCTAGGTTGTCTTCTTCTTCTCCGAGTTATTTCCTCCATTCTAGGAGCACCTGTGTAACACTTAGACAGAAGCCACTAATTGGACATTCAAACTCCTATGGAAGAAGAACTGACTAACTAATCAAAACTATAAAACAGTTTGAGAAACACAAACCCAAGCTGTGTATCACCATAAATATTTCAAGTAGTCTTCAAGCCACGCAAGTCGCACAGGTTTTTTTCTAGTTAGTTATATATAGTCCTGTGACTGCTTTCACAGAATTTAGGAACAAAAACTTCACTATTGAATTACAGAAACTCTTTTTTTGTACTCCTCTTTATTGTAGGTTATTGAGTGACTAGAAACTCATTTTGTACACCTCTGAATTGTAGGTTATTCAATTACCAGAAACTCATTTTGTACTTCTCTCAATTGAAGGTTATTGAGTTTTCAGAAAGCGGATCGATCATTAGCAGCTTGGATGTCAGCAATTTCTATCAAATTATCAGAATCTGTAGAGTGTGCTGGTCCCCTGTCTGCGTTTGATGCATTCTTGTGTTATTTTGGAAGTTATTGGCATGGTTTGTATTAATATACTTCTTTATAACCTTGTTAGAATACAGTCATGTGATTTGTAACCTTATCAGAATACAGTCATGTGATTTAAAACCTTGTCGGAATACAGTCATATGATTTAAAACCTTGTCAGAATACAGTCATATGATTTAAAACCTTGTCAGAATAGCTATCATGTGATTTAAAACCTTTTAAGAATACTGTCATGTGATTTAAAACCTTATCAAAATACTGTCATGTGATTAAAAACCTTTTCAGAATACTTTCATGTGATTTAAAACCTTTTCAGAATACAGTCATATGATTTAAAACTTTATCAGAATACACATGATACAGTCATTTGATTTGCAACCTTTTCAGAATACAGTCATGTGATTTAAAACCTGATCAGAATACTGTCATGTGATTTTATAGATACAAGAAGATGTGGTATGAGTGCCAATGACACAACTCTCCATCCAAGTCACAATTTGTAAAAGTAAACAATTATAGACAACATAGAAAGACACACTATGAAATATCAATTGAAATGGCTTAACTCAATCAAAAGACATATTAACACAAACAAGTGAACATACACTGAACAAATAAATTTGATCTAAAACCTTTTCAGAATACTGTCATGTGATTTAAAACTTTTTATTTAGAATACAGTCAGGCGATTTAAAACCTTTTGAAAATGCTGTCATATGATTTAAAACCTTGTAGTGATAACAAAACATTTTTGTGCTTTATTGACCTGTAAAATCGTAACATGAAACTATCTACAACTTTGTTCTAGGATAAGTACAAATTCTGAGTTAACAATAATTATTTTTTTCTATTAATTCCAGACAAGACTGGTTCCCTGTATGATGAGGCTGTTAAACGTTTACTGACTCTGGCAGAGAAAGAAAAATATTTGTACTATTATCTATCCATGATTTATGCATTAAACGGTAAAACGGAGGATTCGTCTAAAATGTATCGAAGATTTACTGCTAAGTGAGTCAAACATTTGTAAAAGAAAAATATATAGATCAATTGCTAAGAGCGTCAGAATTTTATTTTAAAATCTTCTCTGTACTGAATAGCTAGATTTTTTCACTTGTGTTTAGTTTTCTCTCTTTTTACAGCATTTAAAAAACATGAAAATTTGACCTACCATAAATTTCTTTGCATACTCCCCAAGCTGTATCCCTATATATTTAAGCTTTCATACATTATACTGTTATCAAGTATACACAAAATTAACATGTAAACTCTTTTCACCCTAAGGGGAAATAATATTCATAGAAATTAGTCTTTTGTCCATAATGTGCATATTTAATTAAGATAGAATATTTGAATTGGATAATCATGAAACATGCCATACCTTTTAACAACACATAATTGATTTAGACATATGTATGCTATTAAGGCAATGGCGATGACATGTGTATGATAATGATTATAGGCGACCATACAGCCTTCAACAATGTGCAAAACCCATAAGGTATAGGCTTTTATAAAAGGTCCCAACATTACAAAATGTGAAACAATTAAAGCAAAAAAACAAACAGCCTGATTTATGACAAAACCATAATGAAAAATATTTATAACAGACAGCGACCAATGACAACCTCTGCACTAAGACACAACCAATGACAACCTCTGCACTAAGACAGCGACCAATGACAACCTCTGCACTAAGACACAACCAATGACAACCTCTGCACTAAGACAGCGACCAGTGACAACCTCTGCACTAAGACAGCGACCAGTGACAACCTCTGCACTAAGACAGTGACCAATGACAACCTCTGCACTAAGACAGCGACCAGTGACAACCTCTGCACTAAGACAGCGACCAGTGACAACCTCTGCACTAAGACAGCGACCAGTGACAACCTCTGCACTAAGACAGCAACTAGTGACAACCTCTGCACTAAGACAGCCACCAATGACAACCTCTGCACTAAGACAGTGACCAGTGACAACCTCTGCACTAAGACAGCGACCAGTGACAACCTCTGCACTAAGACAGCGACCAGTGACAACCTCTGAACTAAGACAGCGACCAGTGACAACCTCTGCACTAAGACAGCGACCAGTGACAACCTCTGCACTAAGACAGCGACCAGTGACAACCTCTGCACTAAGACAGCGACCAGTGTCAACCTCTGAACTAAGACAGCGACCAGTGACAACCTCTGCACTAAGACAGCGACCAATGACAACCTCTGAACTAAGAAAATATTATTTCTGAAGTATGCATTAAAAGTTATCTGTAATTTAATGAATAAACAGAAATGATTACATGTTTTCCATTGTTTTTGTTTCTAGTGTCAAGCTTTGAAAAATGACAAAAAAAATTTAGACCCTTATCCACAAGTACTGAAAAAGCTAGCTTAAATTAGTTGTGGTGTTTGTAAATTGCTGTCTGATTACAATGAAAGCAGGGTACATGAAACTGTTTTTATGCCCCGCTGTAATAATAATAATAAATACAATATTTATAGAGCGCATTATATAATAACAACAATTACTCTAAGCGCTTCACATTTAAAAATAAATAAAATAAAAAATACATAAAACATAAATTACAAAGCACCAACCGTAGCTAGCAGAGGGGGCATTAAGTTTTACCCTTGTCTGTCTGTTCGTCAGTACGTACGTCCGTACATCCTAAAGTTTGTTTCGGTTCTCTAACTTTAGTTTCCTTCAACCAAATGCTATGAAACTTATGCACAATGCTTATTACCACAAAATACAGATCAAGTTTGAATTTTGGTGGTGTCACTTTAACCGTTCTGGAGTTATGCCCCTTTACAAATGGAAAAATTGCTGAATTTTTCATTTCCGTTCTCTAACTTAAGTTTGCCTCAACCAAATTTTATGAAACTTATACAGAATGCTTATTACCACAGAATACAAGTTTGATTTTGGGGGGTGTCACTTTTATTGTTCGATAGTTATGCCCCTTTACAAATGGAAAAATTGCTGATAATTTTTTGTTTCCGTTCTCTAACTTAAGTTGGCCTCTACCAAATTTTATGAAACTTATACACAATACTTATTACCACAAAACTTAGATCAAGTACAAATTTGGGTAGTATCACTTGTATTGTCTTCAGTTATGTCCCTTTATAACTTTATATGATATGCAAGGGGGCATCATCTGTGTCCCATGGACACATTTCACATTTATGAATCATTTATTATATAATAATAAGTTGGTTAATAAATACTGCTTTTTTTTAAGGAAGGAGAACATTGAGTAATGTTAAGGATAAATCCTTCCCTTTTTGTTAGTAGCCAAGACATAAAGTGTTTTTAAGGGTATTAGAATGACTTACAGATTAAGTTTGTTCAGGTTGGGTAACGTTTTTATATAGCTACAAGGGCAGCATTCATGTTATTCTGATATAAGATGTTGATCTTAATGGTTCTTACATTAAATTTGTAGTGTTTTATCGAAGACTCCTCACCCAGGATTAACCAGTTTGAGACAAAGCCTTAAAAAAATATGGCAACCACTGATAGATAAGGTCATAGACCAGGGTTCACCACCTACACCAATGAAAGTCGTCTGGAGGACACAGCTGTTACCACCTAAATTTTCTGATCCCCACAAGGAGCATGAACATATGTATGATAAGTGAGTACAGATACCATATGTTCTACTGATAAGAAAGTAAGATTTTAATGATGCAGTTTGCATTGTTCATACCTAAATATCCCCAAAATTTGGTGAAATCATGCAGTTTGTTGTGTTATACTAAGATATCCCAAGAGTTTGGTGAAATGATGCAGTTTGCATTATCTATACTAAGATATCCCAAGAGTTTGGTGAAATGATGCAGTTTGCATTGTCTATACTAAGATATCCCAAGAGTTTGGTGAAATGATGCAGTTTGCATTGTTTATACTAAGATATCCCAAGAGTTCTGTGAAATGATGCATTTCACATTTTTTATACCTAGATATCCCAAGAGTTCTGTGGAATGTTGCAGTTTCCATTTTTATAAATTTTTTTGCATCGTATAATGCTATGATGTCGTCTGCGTCGTTCGAAGATCTCTATGAAATTTTAACAGAAGGTTCAGTACCACAAAAGAAAGGTTGGGATTGATTTTGGGGGTTATGGTACCAACAGTTTAGGAATTAGGGGCCAAAAACATGCATTTTTGTAGTTTCCGGACAATAACTTGTGTGTAAGTGTATAGATCTCTCTTAAATTGCACCCAAGGTTCAATATCACAAAGAGAAGGCTGGGATTGAGTTTGGGAGTAATTGCCCCAAATGTTCAGGAATAAGGGGCAAAAAAGGGGCCAAAAACAAGCATTTTTATACGCCCGTTTACGGGACATATTATAGTATACCGTTGTCCGTCTGTCTGTGCGTCTGTCTGTCGTCAACATGTCGGACATTAACTCAAAAACACTTGAACCAATTCGCATGAAACTTTCATGAATTGTTTATATCTATTGACATGAGCTTCCTTTCGCTTTTTATAAATTTAAGATTTTTAGTTTCCGAATTTTGGGGTTTTTTTTCATTAAAAAAGGGGGATTTTCCAGTTTTCGGACAATAACTCAAAAAACTTTCACCAATTTGCAAGAAACTTTAATGAATTGTTTATATCTATTGCCATGAGCTCCCTTTCGATTTTTATGAATTTTAGATTTTACATTTCTGAGTTATGGGGTTTTATTCATTAAAAAAAGGGGGGTTTTCCAGTTTTTGGACAATAACTCAAAAGTGCTTTCAGCAGTTTTCATGAAAAATTGGTGAATTGTATATTTCTATTAACGTAAGCTCCCTTTCGATTTTTATAAATTTTAGATTTTACGTTTCGGAGTTTGTGATTGTATTCATAAGAAAGGGGTATTTTTCAGTTTTATATATAGTATATTGGTATCACGTCAAGTCGTCGTCGTCGTCGTCCACAGACAGTTGGTTTCCGGACAATAACTTTAGTATAAGTAAATAGAAATCCATGAAATTTAAACACAAGGTTTATAACCACAAAAGGAATGTCGGGATTAATTTTGGGGGTTATGGTCCCAACAGTTTATGAATTAGGGGCCAAAAAAGGGGCCCAAATAAACATTTTTGTAGTTTCCAGACAATAACTTGTGTTTAAGTGTATGAATCTCTCTGAAATTATACCACAAGTTTCCATACCACAAAGGGGTGGTTAGGATTGACTTTGGGGGATTATGGCTCAAACCATTTAGGAATTAGGGGCAAAAAAGAGGGAAAAACAAGGGTTTCCTGGTTAATGGACAATTAAGACAATTTAAAAGCAGTGTAAGGGAGGTAATCCAAACACATTTGAAGTAAAATGTTGTGTATGATTCGATTACCTCCCTTACATTGCTTGTAAATTATGTATAAAGAAATGTAGATTGTCTTGGGGTGATTTATAGCTATCAATTTATTTTAGAAGTTACTATTAATTAATATTAATTTTAGTTATATATCATTTTCTATTTTAAGACTTTTATGATGTATTTAAATGGGTAATTATGGTTGCAAACTCCATTTGAAATTTGAATTGGGATTATGACCATATCTTGAGAGAAAGAATTTTTTTTGGAAAAAGGGATAAAAAGAAAATTTCTTCAAATATTTCATTTTTGCCAAAAAGAGGGGGTTAAAAGTATTTTTTTTTGGGGGGTTAATACGCAACAGCATAGTGTATTGCACAAAAGCAAAGAAAAGGGGTAAAGGGATAAAAAAAAATTTGTTTTGGGGGTGAGGGGTTCAATTCGCAACAGCATAGTGTATTGCACAAAAGCAAAAAATTGAATATAAATTCAATTCATATGACCAATTCTAAGTTCTTTGACTACAGTTATTCTTTGTCAGAAACCTATTATGTGTCAAATATTTAATTACAATCCAAATTCAGACCTGTATCAAGCATGAATATTGTGTCCATTTTTATACGCCCGTCAAAATTTTGACGGGACGTATTATGGTATACAAATGTCAGGCGTTCGTCTGTCTGTCCGGCGTAAACATGTCGCACCGTAACTTGAGAACAACTCATCCAAATTTCATGAAACTTAATGCAGTTGTTCCTTATGATGGTCAAACGATCTGTATACTTTTTGGTGAAAATAAGATTAAAACTTTTTGAGTTACGGGACTTTGTAACTAAAACAGGTGTGTGTTTTTTGTCTCGCCTTGACAGAGTCAAAAAGCAAGACATAGGTATGCTGTTTCCAGCGTCGGCGGCGGCGTCAACAAATGTATTAGTTTGTGATTAGGTCTAGTTCATGGTGAACCACTAGTGGTAGGTCAATGATATTTGGTATGCAGTTGTATTAGCATTGGCACATCTCATTACCATGGAGATTATTTGGCCCGCCCCTCAGTCAAGGTCTATTGACTTTGAAACTTTCATAGTTTACATGTATTAGTTTGTGATTAGGTCAATTTATGGGAATCACTAGTCATGCTAGTGGTAGGTCAATGATATTTGGTATGCAGTTGTATAAGCATTGGCATATCTCATTTCCATGGAGATTATTTGGCTCCGCCCCTTAGTCATGGTCTATAGACTTTGAAAATTTTGCTAAGTTAACATGTATTAGTTTGTGATTTATAGGTCAGTTCAAGGGCAACCATTAGTGGTAGGCCAATGTTAATTGGTGTTCAGTTGTATAAGCATTAGCACATCTCATTTCCATGGAGAATATTTGGCCCCCCGCCTCAGTCATGGTCTATTTACTTTGAAACTTTTGCTTAGTTTACATGTATTAGTTTGTGATTAGATCAGTTTAAGATGAACTGCTAATGTTAAGTCAATGATATTTGGTATGCAAATTTATTGGCATTTGCAAGTATCGTTTCCATGGAGATTATATAGCCCCACCCCTGATCATGGTTCATTGACTTTGAAACTTTTACATAGATTACAAGTTAATGTTTGTGTTAAGATTTGTTTAAAGGGAACAACTTATAATAAGTCAATGGTCTTTGGTATGCAGTTGTATTAGCATTGGCACATCTCATTCCATGGAGATTGTTTAGCCATGTACCTTCAGTCATGGTTCATCGACTTTGAATATTTGCATAACTTACATGTTAATTTTAATTTCAACATTTGCATTATCAAAATTACAAAAAGGCGAGACATATCTCTGTGATAACAATTTATTTTCACATGTCGCGCCGTATCTCAAAAACGATTTATGATAATTGCTTAAAACTTTACATACTTCTTAGTTATATTAACCTAAAGATCTGTATAATTTTTGGTGATGATTCAAAATTTTATTTTTGAGTTATTGAGTATTTTGTAAAAAAGGGGATGGGGTTTTTACATGTCGCGCCATATCTCAAAAACGATTTATGATTATTGCTTAAAACTTTACACACTTATTAGTTATATTAATCTAAAGATCTGTATACTTTTTGATTTTGATTCAAAATTTTATTTTAGAGATATTGAGTTTTTTGTAAAAAAGGGGGTTTCACATGTCGCCCCGTATCTCAAAAACAATTTATGATTATTGCTTAAGACTTTACACACTTCTTAGTGATATTAATCTCAAGATCTGTATACTTTTTGGTGATGATTCAAAATTTTATTTAAGAGTTATTGAGTTTTTTGTTAAAAAAGGTGTGTTTTCACATGTCACACTGTATCTCTCAAAACAATATATGATTATTGCTTAAAACTTTACACACTTCTTAGTTATATTAATCTCAAGATCTGTATACTTTTTGGTGATGATTCAAAATTTTATTTAAGAGTTATTGAGTTTTTTGTTAAAAAAGGTGTGTTTTCACATGTCACGCTGTATCTCAGAAACTATTTATGATTATTGCATAAAACGACGGGCATATCATGCGCTCATGGCACAGCTGTTTATTGCCCCAACTGTTCAGGGTTGGACCTCTGCGGTTGTATCTAGCTGCGCTCAGCGAAGCAATTTATTGGTCAATGCTTTGAGCAGTTATATTGAAACTTTGGTGACTGGTTTATATCTATTAAGATAACCTCCCTTTAGTTTTCCATGAATTTCTGATATGACATTGAGAAGTTATTGAACTTTATTCTTTAAAAAAGCGACGGGTGTATCATGCGCTCATGGCGCAGCTGTTTATTCTAGTTTCCAGACAATTACTTGTGTTTAAGTGTATGGATCTCTCTAAATTGTACTACAAGGTTCCATACCTCAAAGGGAAGGCTGGGATTGAGTTTGGTGGTAATTACTCCAAGGAGGGAGATTTTTTTTCAATTTTTTTGGGGGGTTCATTTTTTTTTTAAATTTGAAATTTTTAAAATCTTCAATTGCACAGTATTGTGCAATAGCAAGAAATCTTCAATTGCACAGTATTGTGCAATAGCAAGAAATCTTCAATTACACAGTATTGCGCAATAGCACAGTATTGGACAATAGCACAGTGTGGCGCAATAGCAAGAAATCTTCAACTGCACAGTATTGCGCAATAGCAAGAAATCTTCAATTGCACAGTATTGCGAAACAACACGGTATTGCGCAATAACAAGAAATTTTCAATTGCACAGTATTGCACAATAGCAAGAAATCTTCAATTGAAAACAAATACAAAACTTTTAACCAATTTCAATGGGATTAATTAAGTCTTTAATTTTTGGGGGTTCTTACCTTGTATAATTTTTTTATTAGTGGAAGAAGACTTCAAGTCTTCTGAAGGCCTATGGTGCCGACTTTAAAATCATTGAACCACCTCTGTATGCCGCATCCGTTTCTGTGTATTACAATTTCATAACAACTTCCGATTCTTGACACGATTTTTACACATGATTAAGCATCTGAATCATTTAATTTGTAAATTAGGATTGAAAAACAATCACTATCGTTAATATTTACCCTTTTATTTATGTAATTTATTAGATTTCATCTCATCTACATGAACGTTATTTGTTTACTTGTAACGGATGTTTTTAATGTAGATATTTGTAGTACCCATGCGTGAATTTGGTATCGGGACAACTCGCCCTGTTTACATGTTCGCCTTGGTCTTTTCGTCCTGAGTTCTTTCGCCCGTATAGTACGTTCACCCTGTGTTCATTCTCTTCACTCTTATCTTACACAACGTTTTATAATACGTCCTTGCATTTATTAAAAAATATTGATATTAAGGGTATCGTTAAAAAAGCTCTAAAACACGATTTAGTGAAAATCATCTGTTCCTTATTTTGTTCCCAAGGTAAGACAATAGTGTTCAGCCAATCAAATTCTGTGTTTCTCATGATCAAATTAATAAGCCAATCAAAAACGTTTTCTCTGAAGATTATTCTAACATGCTAGATTTTGAACTTGTGTTGTTTTCATCTAGTACTTTAAAAAAATACTTTTAAATAATACAAGTGAAAACAACTCCGTTCTACTTGGTGTTCCTAATTGGAAGGAAATCGAAGAAGAAGAAGAAGAAGAAGAAGAAGAAGAAGTTGTAAAATCTTGAACATGGCATGTGAATTTTCATCTGCAAGGAGGTTCTTACACAGCTTAAGGATAAAAGCATGACTGATTGACCAAATTCAATGGTGCAGTACTACCATAAAGATAATAAATAGTATTTTTTCACTAATTTATTGACATTATACTTTTGTAACATATATTATTTTGTATTCAATTAAATCATTTAAAGCCCAATGTACTATTCTTTTTCACAAAGACAAACAAACAGGTTAGGACCCCCACCCCACCCATTATGAGTGGTGTCCCTTAAATGAGGGACTGTCCCTAAAAAGGGTCATTTACTGTTGAAAAAAAAGAAAGAACATTTTAAGATTTTAACTCAAAAGTGGGAAAATTCATTATATTTGGAATAACTTTTCTAAATGAGGGTCAAATTAATAAAGAAGATATAAGTTTAGAAACATCACAAAATTCTTTTGACATGTTTTGACACTTTAATACTTGATAGATGCATAGTTCTTGGGGAAAAGTTTCATCAAATAATATGAATATAGAGGTGCTCATTTTTACAGTGGGTTGTAATGTTCTTCTAATGAGGGTGACACATCTTTGCATAATTCAAAATTGGAAATTTCAACAAGCATCTAATATTCTTACACAAGAAAATAAACCCTGGTCTGCTAGCTACATGTTCATCTTTTCTACTGATTTAAAACTTAAATCATGCAAACAGACTTGAGAAAAGGCATGTAAGCTCATCATACAAATATGACACTTTTCAAGACAATCCAGATCGTGCAAAATACTTCGCTAAAAATTGTAACCTTTAAAATTGTTGTCGCACACTAAAAACCCCATGGGAAATTTCAAAAGTTGGCAGGTATGTACATGTAACAAGTCTTACTATTTTATGCCCCATTTATGGGCATTATGTTTACTGGTCTGTCCGTCCGTCCTGCTTCAGGTTAAAGTTTATGGTCGTGGTAGTTTTTAATGAAGTTGAAATCAATCAATATGAAACTTAGTACATGTGTTCCTTATGATATGATCTTTCTAATTTTACTGCCAAATTAAAGATTTTACCTAATTTTCACGGTCCACTGAACATAGAAAATGATTGTATAGACTGGAAATCCATGTACTTATGACACATTCCTGTTTGAAGAAAAAAATACATCATAGCGATAATGGAACAAAGCAGGCTGGGTTAGTGGGGCTGCTTTTATGGTAATTCAAGTTACCTTTTAATTTATTCACCTTCTTCCACCTCAGAGCTATCAGCTCTTTGATTTTTGGATATTTGGCCCCATTTTTAAATTGGTCTACATTTTGTGTCAGAAACCTATATTATGTCAAAAATTTGATCACAATTCAAATTCAGACAGTATCAAGGTTGAATATTGTGTCCAAACTTGCCCCAACTATTCAGGGTTGGACCTCTGCGGTCGTATCAGGCTGCACTTAGTGAAGCATTTTATTTATGCCTAGCTATATCCCAAGAGTTTTGTGAAATGATACAGTTTGTATTATTTATACCTAGATATCCCAAGAGATTGGTGAAATGATTTAGTTAAATTATTACACCTGTCTAAACCAATCCAAGGAGTAATCAAGTATTTTTATAATGTCTGTTTTTTTGAAAGACACTTTACAGTTTTCTGATTATTATAAGTTGGTAAGGAGGGCTTAATTTTGACACTCGTAGTTTGTTCCCAAGTGTATTGATGTCATACAATAATTTAAGTATTCTTTCTATTGAATTGGATGAATTGTTCTATTATTTTTATTCCGCATGGTGTTTCGGATATCAATTTAGGTCAAACTTGGACCAAGGCCGTCATCCTCATCAGGTGCTCTGGCCAATATTGAGATTTACTTGATCTATTAATATGCTTGTATTTTACATCGGATGCGATTATCTTAAAGAGCACTTTTAAAAAGGTAGATAAAAATTCAAATTGTGTTATATTAGACAGGCTAGACTACATAACAGAAGTCACAAGACAACTAAATACTCAACGTTACTGCCAATTAGATTCGTTTAACATGGCAGAATTGAAAACCCAGGTCATTGAGTATGTTAAATCATTATACAAACAAGGCATAATCGACAACATATCATTTAAATTTTTAACAAATGGTCAAAAATTAATAGATGCACGTTAAAGAAGAATTTATATTCTCCCAAAAAATCACTGCTTTGAAACTGAGACATTCAAACAAATACAACATGATTGATTAAATGAATTAAATATAATTCCACCTGGCAGACCAATTATATCACAGTGTGGTTCCGTAACTGAACTCTTGGTTATTACACTGATTATTTTCTTATGCCTATATTTCAATATCAGTCTACATATATAAAAGATACTACATTGTTCATTAATATCATTGAGAAATTAAAACCTATGGCAAATAGCCTGTTGGTTTCGTATGATATAACACAGATGTTTACTAATCTTCCTCAAGAAGATTTATTAAGTGCTGTTGAACGAGCCAATGACAGTTTTGACAAATCAAACTTCAAAGTCAATGCTCCGCCAGTCAATGTATTAATACATTTATTGAGACTCATTTTAGAAAACAATGTATTTGAATTTGATGGAAAAATTTATAAACAAATAATAGGTACGGCAATTGTTGCAGTTCCTTCACCGGAAATCTGTGACATACTTATGTTTGAAATAATGAATCAAATAATTTCTGCATTTCAACATAAAGACAAAAAATTCTATCATGGCTGATATAGGGACGGTGGATTCATAATATATGATGGAACATCAGATGAAATTATAGATTTTTTTCGTCTAGCAAATAATTATAACCCCTTATTAAAGTTCACCTATGAAATCTCAAACGATAAAATTTTGTTCTTAGATGTTGATGTAATTAAAGGTCAAAGATTTACAGCACATGGCATTCTTGACCTTGAAATACATTTTAAAGAAACAAATTCTTATCTGTTTCTGCACAGAAATAGCTGTCACTCACAGCATGTATTCCAAGGATTTATTAAAGGTGAAGCAATATGGCAAATTAGAAACACAAGTGACCATAACAAATTAATAAACAATCTTAACTTATTTCAAAGTGAAATTATTAGATAGGGGTTATGATAATGTCGAAATAGATGATAGTATTACTGATGCTTTATCAATTGACCGTACTGAATTATTACAACAAAACATATATATTAAAAGAAAAACAATAAATTCTCTTAGTCTTAATAACTAAATATAACCCATATATATGTAAAATAAAGAAACGTATCATGAAACACTGGCATTTATTACAGTTTGACAAAGATTGTGTACAAATATTCAATGCGGCACCAATAGTTGCATATAGCAAACATAAAGTGTTGGAGATATGCTTAGTAGATCAAAGTTAAAGACGTTAATATAAAATTGACAGTTGGACCCCTGATGATGGCAGATCTGTCATAATAACTAGATCTATAGAAGGAGAATTAAAATATAAATATATACATATATACATGAATAATTTTCATATTTGATTATATTAAAATTATGCATCTTGAAATGACCATCCCAAGCTTAACTGCCGAAACACAAAAATAGTGTCGGGTCTTATCATGCAATATGGTTGCATGGGTGTTTTATTATATCAAAATGTATTATTTATTCTTAGATATCCCAAGAGTTAGTTTAAATGATGCATTTTGTACTTTTTATTCTTAGATATCCCAAGAGTTAGGCTAAATGATGCATTTTGTACTATTTATTCTAAGTTATCCCAAGAGTTAGGCTAAATGATGCAGTTTGTACTATTTATTCGTAGATATTCCAAGAGTTTGGTGGAATGATGCAGTTTGCATTGTTCATACCTAGATATCCCAAGAGTTTGTTGAAATGTTGCAGTTTCCATTTTTTATGCCGAGATATATCCAAAGAGTTTTGTGAAATGATGCAGTTTGTATTATTTATATCTAGATATCCCAAGAGTTTGGTGGAATGATATAGTTTGTACTATTTATACTTAGATATCACAAGAGTTAGGCTAAATGATGCATTTTGTATTATTTATTCTTAGATATTCCAAGAGTTTGGTTGAATGATGCATTTGTATTAATTATTCTTAGATATCCCAAAAGTTAGGCTGGATGATGCATTTTGAATTATTTATTCTTAGATATTCCAAGAGTGTGGTGGAATGATGCATTTTTACTAATTATTCTTAGATATCCCAAGAGTTTGGTGGAATGATATAGTTTGTACTATTTATACTTAGATATCCCAAGAGTTAGGCTAAATGATGCATTTTGTATTATTTATTCTTAGATATCCCAAGAGTTTGGTGGAATGATATAGTTTGTACTATTTATACTTAGATATCCCAAGGGTTAGGCTGGATGATGCAGTTTTTATACTACCGCAAAAAAATTTTGTGGTCGTATATTGGTATCACGTCGTCGTTGTCCGAAGACAGTTAGTTTCCGGATAGTAACTTTAGTATAAGTAAATAAAAATCTATGAAATTCAAACACAAGGTTTATAACCACAAAAGGAATGTTGGGATTGATTATGGGGGTTATGGTCCTAACAGTTTAGGAATTAGGGCCAAAAAGAGGCCCAAAAAGGCTTTTTTTCTAGTTTCCAGACAATAACTTGTGTTTAAGTGAATGGATCTCTCTGAAATTATACCACAAGTTTCCATACCACAAAGGGATGGTTAGGATTGGCTTTGGGGGGTTATGGCTCAAAGGTTTAGGAATTAGGGGCAAAAATTTGGAAAAACAAGGGTTTCCTGGTTAATGGACAATTTAAAAGCAGTGTAAGGGAGGTAATTCAAAAACAAAAGTGTACAATGTTGTACAATGTTGGATTACCTCCCTTACACTGCTTTTAAATTATCTATTTAAGACTTTTATGATGAATGGGTAATTATGGTTGCAAACTCCATTGGTAATTTAAATTGAGATTTTGACCATATCTTGAGGGAAAGAATTTTTTTTTGAAAAAGGGAGGGGGGCAATTTTTCTCATTTCAGATTTCAGAAATTAAACAAAATTTCTTCACATATTTTTGCAAAAAAAGGTGGGTTTTTTTTTTTTTGGGGGAGGTTACGCAACAGCATAGTGAATTGCTCAAAAGCAAAAAAAAAAAATGGGTTAATTTTTTTTTTTGGTGGGGGTCAATTGCACGGGCACTGTGTATTACACAGAAGCAAAAATTGAATATAAATTCAAATCATATAACCAATTCTAAGTTCTTTGACTACAGTTATTCTGTGTCAGAAACCTATTATGTGTCAATATTTAATTACAATCCAAATTCAGACCTGTATCAAGCGCGATTATTGTGTCCATTTTGCCCCAACTGTTCAGGATTGGACCTCTGCGGTCATATCCAGCTGCGCCCGGTGAAGCAATTTATTACTATTTATTCTTAGATATCCACATGAAGCTGATAATAGAAGCAATGACCTGAATTTACGGATCAGTGGAGATGGTTACTTGACAGGTGATTTACAGATGGTGCTGCCACCTATGAGGGGAATTTATCTTGATTTGTACACAGGGTATATATCATTTAAAGCTTGTCCTGACTGTAAAGCCATGACTGTATGAGACATCATTAACAATTGTAATAAAAAAAAAAAAAAATGTCTTTCTTGTTTAACAAATACCTGAATAAATTGAAGCCAACAAAAGTCTTTTAAGTATTTCTAGTGTAAAACACTATGTTGGGATTCATTTTTGGGGTGATTGTCCTAACTGTTTAGGAATATTATGATGCTGCCCCCTCATCATGGTTCATAGACTTTTGAATCTTTGGCATAGTTTACATTTAGGTACCATTTACCTTTGAAAATTCGTAAGATGTTATACAGAGAGAACAAATGTGTGATTTATTATGTATTTGATTAATATGCTATTTATTTTGTAGAAATATACATCTGACAAAAATTCCATCCTCAACAGAAGTTTGGAGAGGGTACCAGACGTTTGATATGTGTTATAGAGATAAACATGATTGTACTCAGTTAATTCCAGGTAAGATATGTGTTATAGAGATAAACATGATTATACTCAGTTAATTCAAGGTTAGATATGTGTTATAGAGATAAACATGATTCTACTCAGTTAATTCCAGGTAAGATATGTGTTATAGAGATGAACATGATTATACTCAGTTAATTCAAGGTTAGATATGTGTTATAGAGATAAACATGATTCTACTCAGTTAATTCCAGGTAAGATATGTGTTATAGAGATAAACATGATTATACTAAGTTAATTCAAGGTTAGATATGAGTAAGTTAAAAGAAAAAAAATTATTTTAGTTATTGCGCTTGGATAGGTAAATAATGTGCCAAGCAGGGCACACTGACACTCTGTTCTTTTATTGGTTATAGCTTAATACTGAGATATGATAAAGCCATGAGGTCTTTTTGCATTAGTGTAAACCAGAGGTAGCCATTTTTTGTTCCGCTTTGACAGAGTCAAAAAGCAAGATTTAGGTATGCTGTTCTGGTGGCAGTGGAGGCGAACAACAGTGGCTTCAACAATGTATTAGTTTGTGATTATGTCAGTTTGTGAGGAACCACTAGTGGTAGGTCAATGAAATTTGGTATGTAGATGCACATATCTCTGTGTCAACACTTTATGCACACATAAAACATAAATAGACCACATAGACCAAGGCTCCGTGTTGAAGACTGTACTTACTTGGATGGAGAGTTGTCTCATTGGCACTCATACTACATCTTCTTATATCTATAGAAAGCATATATTTTTGGAATCATCATAAAGTAAATCAATAAAGACACTAAGAGTAACATTGTGTAAACCAAAAGAAGCAATGTATCTCCCTTATTTCAAGCGAAATGCCATACAACCATATATTTATTTAAACATTGTTAAGTAAGGTATCATTTGATTATCTACCTTATACAAAGTAAGGCTCAATTACCTTTATATATTTGATCTTAGTGTAGGCTAGAATTTCACCTAATGTGTAACTTTTGAACCACAAGTTACATTTTTTACCCTGTCACTAGGGAAGGGGCCATTACGTGTTACCCTTGTCCATCCTGTCCATCCGTATTTCCTCAAAATTGGTTTCCGTTCTCTAACTTTAGTTTACCTCAACCAAATGTTATAAAACCTATACGCAATGCCTATTACCACAAAACATAGATCCAGTTCGAAATTGGGTGGCGTCACCTTTAACGTTGACGAGTTATGCCCCTTTATAAACATAAAAATTGCTGAATTTTTTGTTTCCGTTTCTAACTTAAGTTTGCCTCAACCAAATGTTATGAAATTTTTATACAATGCTTATTACCAAAAAATTTGTAAGGGTTCCGCGGAACCCAGTGCCTCGCCTACTTTTGCTGTTAGTCGCAGGCTCAACAAAAATGGGGAAAAAATTATTAAAAATTTTCCTCTAGATACTATCTTTTGATTGTAAGAAGCTTCCATCCAAGTTTGGTAAAAATCCAGGATGGTTTATGAATCTTAATAAATGTTTTAAAAACTTTAACTGCAGACTG
This sequence comes from Mytilus coruscus, assembly GCA_017311375.1. NCBI lineage: Eukaryota > Metazoa > Mollusca > Bivalvia > Mytilida > Mytilidae > Mytilus > Mytilus coruscus. Next base: position 98,387,518 of record CM029597.1, on the reverse strand, counting down.
TATGTAATGTTAACTGGAAGAAAAACTAAGTCCATTTATAAGTACTATACGGAAAAACAGGAAATAAATTTTACAAAATTTCCTTCTAGATGCCAGCTTTTGATCATAAACAAGCTTCTGTCCAAGTTTGGAAGAAATCCAGGATAGTTTCAGAAAGTTATTAAAATTTCAAAACTTTAACCACAGAGTGAATGTAATGTTAACTAGTAGAAAGACTAAGTCCATTTATAAGTAAAATACTGATAAAAAGGATTTTTGTTTTAACAAAATTTACTTCTGGATACTATCTTATGATCATGAACAAGCTTCTGTCCAAGTTTGGTAGAAATCAGGATAGTTTAAGAAAGTTATTAAAATTTCAAAAACTTTAACCACAGAGTGATTATTTGTGGACGCCGCTGGACGACGGAATGTAGGATCACTATGTCTCGCTTTAGCGACAAAAGTCGCAGGCTCGACAAAAACACAGATCAAGTTCGAAAATGGGTGGCATCACTTTTACAATTAATATATTCTCATGGATATGAACAAGCAGGGCGTCTGTGGCCCATAGACACATTCTGCATTTATTTTATACGACCGCAAAAATTTTTGGATTTGTATAATGCTATGATGTTGTTGTCGGCGTTTGCATCGTTGTCGCCGTCCTCAGACACATTTGGTTTCGGACAATAACTTCAGTTTAAGTGATTTGATCTCTTTGAAATTTAACAAGAAGGTTGGGATTGATTTTGGGGTTATGGAACCAACAGTTTAGGAATTAGGGGCCAAAAACAAGCATTTTCCTAGTTTCCATATAATAACTTGTGCTTAAGTGTATGGATCTCTCTAAAATTGTACTACAAGGTTGAATACCACAAAAGGAAGACTGGGATTGAGTTTTGGGGTAATTACTCTCAGAGAGGGGTTCAAAAGATTTGGGGGATTTTTTCCAATTTTTTGGGGGCTTCATATTTTTTTTTCTTCAAGATTTTTGAAATTTCAAATATTTTGAAAAGTTTCAAGAAGAAATCTTTAATTGCATTGTGTTACACAATAGATTTTTGGGTAAAGACTGCATGAAATGCAATCAAAACTCTATGTTACTGACTTGATATCTAAAGCTTCCAAGGCTTATCACTACCTTTTTGATACACAAAATATAGTGCATTGATCATAACATTCTATACATCCTATCCAAGAACATTTCCAGAAATTCATCAATGAAATATATGCTCAGATATTCAAGTCACAAAATGATGTTATACTTTGTCAAGAAAATTACATAACTTTTGCAAGGTGCAGGAATCTAATATCTGTTCTAAGCATATAAATGATGTCATTGTTAAAGTCATCTTTAAAAATTGGAGTTATCTCCCATTGTCCAGAATTGTAGTTGAATTAACTGCTTCTAATGCTTTATACAAAGCAAAGTTTAATTTTACTTCCCACTGATAAATTAAAGCAATATTTACCATTCAGTGCTTACAAGCACTTTGATTAAGATCTTAGACCGCATTTATTTTGTGTCAGAAACCTATATTATGTCAAACATTTGTTCAGAATCCAAATTCAGACAGTATCAAGCTTGAATATCGTGTCCAAACTTGACCCAACTGTTCAGGGTTCAACCTCTGTGGTCGTATCAGGCTGTGCTTAGCAAAGCATTGTATTCACTATTTTATGAAAAAAAAACTTTTTTATATCTTTATTCAAGTTCATTTCAACTTAAATCATCAACAAATGTGAATTTGTACCAGAAAGGCCTTGAATTGGTCTCTGAACAATTGGTTTTTAATTGTAGTTGTAATTTCAAAGTACATGTAATTAATCTCAGGGCTTATTAAGATACATATGGAAGTTTTCAGGAGATAAATGTTTGAAATAGACTGTTTAAGATTTAATTTGTTGGCAGATAAAAGAACAAGATTAAATTACTTGCAAGTATCACATACTGTACAATGCTGTATGCAGCTCAAGATCTAGTTTACTTACAGGAACAACATCAATTCTTCTTACCATGATAGAGTTCTACAGTATACAGTTCAAGATTTAATTTACTTACAGGAACAACATCAATTCGTCTGACCATGATAGAGTTCTACAGTATACAGTTCAAGATTTAATATACTTACAGGAACAACATCAATTCTTCTGACCATTATATAGTTATACAGTATACAGCTCAAGATTTAATTTACTTACAGGAACAACATCAATTCTTCTGACCATGATAGAGTTCTACAGTATACAGTTCGAGATTTAATTTACCTACAAGAACAACATCAATTCTTCTGACCATGATAAAGTTATGCTGTATGCAGCTCAAGATTTATTTTTACTTGCAGGTACAACATCAATCCTACCAACCATGACAGAAGTCTACAGAGGGCCTTTTGGTGAAATTGTTCACCTGATTCATACCAACATGTATGGATGTGTGGGAAGGATACCACGTGGTTTTAGCAGTAACCCAAACCTTTGTCATCTGGTATGGACAGGTACAGATGGACAAAAAACTAAAATGAATGTTTACCATCGACTTAGGTGGTTTCGATGTGAGGTACTATCATTTGACCTTTGACCTTTAAAAATTTCAATTTTTGCAGGGTATTTTTTGTCATATCATGTTATGCTGCATCCTAGCTAGTCAAGGGTTACAATCCAGTCCCCTCCTCTCCCCCCTTGGCAAATTAAGATAAAATTTTGTATCCATGAGGTAGTGATTTTCTTTGGTCTCAGTTGTAACTGGCTGCATTCAATCAAAAAGCGCCTTTAAGATGATCACATGTAAATGTAGATAATGTAAATTAACAATTGCCACATGTTGATTGTGTAACAAGTATATACCCCCTAAACATAGGACGATATCTAGTGACAATTTCAAAGTCCTTAATCAAGTAATTGAAGTTCCTGGGAAAGGTTTTTTTGTGAATATTGGAATGTCAATATATATTTTTGGTTCCTTCTTCATGAAATTTATAAACACAAGACACAACCATTTTAGCACCTCCACACAGAAGAGAGCTCAAGAGCTGCTACTGGTCAAGAATTGTGCAATAGGAATTGGCTTGACTTTTATGTACCGGTAGATGGCACAGCATTGTGATCACAAATGTTGGCTTCATCTTCCAAATGTTAAGAGGAGGGGACTGGATAGTAACCCTTGGCTAGTTAAGATGATTAATGCTGTGCAACCACTTCATTTTTTTCTGAATTATTGCAATTTTACAACACTTATTGTACCAAGGATTTGTATAGTAAGATCTTACTATACAAATCCTTGATTGTACTAAGCAACTTTGTTGTCAAAGTTTTCTTGGATTCAATGAAAGGAAATAATCAGTTATGATTCAGTGTACATGTTTACCATATAGCATAGTTGTATGGAATTGCTCTTGTTCAGATATATAAGCAATTGGTCAACTATACTTGATGTATAGAATGGTTGTAAGGACTTAAGGTGTACTTTTCAGTCTTACAGGTTTCATCTGACATTAACCTAATTTTCATGGTTCATTGATGAATGTTAAGGTTTTGTGGTTTTGCCCATTTCTCAGGTACTAAAAGCAAGAGGACAAGTATGTTTGGTGAAGGGAATTATTTATACATATTCATCTTTACCTTTTCCTTATTTTCATGGATCTTGATAATGTAAAGTTTATGTATTTTTGTCTGGAACTTTATAATTTTGAGTTGTACTGTAATCTATATTTTCAAATCTACCCGAAGTCAATTTCTTTTTTATGACAGTTGAAATTTTTATTATACCCATTAAAAGGGTATTAGCTACAAGATATACGAAAGAAATAAGATACGATTGTTTGTTGTTGTTCAGTCATTATATGAAAGTGACATAGTGAAATATTAATTTGCTTTTAGCAGCCTATTTCGTTCAATTATGTCAAAATAGAATAAATTACATGCTAATGAATTATTCACTTGCAAGTGAATAATTCAACCTCATTGAATCCGTATTCATTTGACCTTTGATTTAACCCCTTAACCTGAGATAGCTTACGCATGTTTCACCTTTGAAAAGGAAAAGAATGTCAACATTGAAAGTGAAACAAGGATGAATCATTTGGTTGACTGATTTGATCTATAAAAATCATTCTCACACAGGTAAAAACCATGATATACATACTTTTTATACGACCGCAAAAAAATTTTGTGGTCGTATATTGGTATGACGTTGGCGTCGTCGTCGTCGTCGTCGTCCGAAGACGCATTGGTTTTCGCACTCTTAACTTTAATTTAAGTGAATGGATCTCTATGAAATTTTACCATATGGTTCAATATCACAAAAGGAAGGTTGGGATTGATTTTGGGGGTTGTGGTACCAACAGTTAAGGAATTAGGGGCCAAAAAGGGGCCAAAAATAAGCATTTTTGTAACTTCCAGACATAACTTGTGTGTTAGTGTATGGATCTCTCTGACTTTGTACCACAAGGTTCCATATCACAAAGGGAATGCTGGGATTGATTTTTGGGGTAATTGCCTCAAAATTTTAGGAATTAGGGGCCAAAAGGGGCAAAAACAAGCATTTTCTAGTTTCATGACAATAACTTGTGTGTAAGTGTATGGATCTTTCTGAAATTGTACTAAAGGTTCCATATCACAAAGGAAAGCTGGAATTGAGTTTGGGGTAATTGCCTGAAACGTTTAGGAATTAGGGGCCAAAAGGGCCCAAAATAAGCATTTTCTAGTTTCCAGACTTTAACTTGTGTTCAAGTGTATGGATCTCTCTGAAATTGTACTGCAAGGTACCATACCTCAAAGGGAAGGCTGGGATTGAGTTTGGGGTGATGAATCATAAGGGGTTCAAAAATTTGGGGGATTTTTTTTTTTTCCTTTTTTCTTTTTTTTTTTAAATTTTCCATTTTAGTTGGTTATTTCTGATTTATATTTAAAAGCAAATAATAATGATATGGTAGGAGATACACACCAAACAGGATGTGTAAATTATTATATAATAAGTATTGTGCAATAGCAAGAAATTTTCAATTGCACAGTATTGCTAATAGCAAGAAATCTTCAATTGCACAGTATTGCGCAATAGCAAGAAATATCCAATAGCACAATATTGCGCAATAGCAAGAAATTGTCAATTGTACAGTATTGCGCAATAGCAAGAACTATTCAATTGCACAGTATTGTGCAATAGCAAGAAATATTCAATTACACAGTATTGTGCAAAAGAAGATACTTTGTATAAATTGGTTATTTCTTGACCAATTTCAATGGGGTTTTATTCTTGAACTCTTGGGGTTCTTTAATATGCTGAATCTAACCGTGTATTAAGTTTTTGGATTTTGGGCCCCGTTTTTAAATTGGTCCACATTGAGGTCCAAAGGGTCCAAAATTAAACTTTGTTTGATTTCATCAAAAATTGAATTATTGGGGTTCTTTGATATGCCGAATCTAACTGTGTATTTAGATTCTTAATTTTTGGTCCCGTTTTCAAATTGGTCTACATTAAGGTCCAAAGGGTCCAAAATTAAACTTAGTTTGATTTTAACAAAAATTGAATATATGGGGTTCTTTGATATGCTGAATCTAACCATGTATTTAGATTTTTGATTTTTTGTCCCAGTTATCAACTTTGTCCACATTGAGGTCAAAAGGGTCCAAAATTAAACTTTGTTTGATTCCATCAAAATTAAATTATTGGGGTTCTTTGATATGCCGAATCTAACCGTGTATTTAGATTCTTAATTTTTGGTCCCGTTTTCAAATTGGTCTACATTAAGGTCCAAAGGGTCCAAAATTAAACTTAGTTTGATTTTAACAAAAATTGAATTCTTAGGGTTCTTTGATATGCTGAATCTAAACATGTATTTAAATTTTGATTATGGACCCAGTTTTCAGGTTGGTCCTAATCGGGTCCAAAATTAAACTTAGTTTGATTTCAACGTAAATTGAATATATGGGGTTCTTTGATATGCTGAATCTAACCATGTATTTAGATTCTTAATTTTTGGTCCTGTTTTCAAATTGATCTACATTAAGGTCCAAAGGGTCCAAAATTAAACTTTAGTTTGATTTTAACAAAATTGAATTCTTAGGGTTCTTTGATATGCTGAATCTAAACATGTATTTAGATTTTTGATTATGGGCCCAGTTTTCAAGTTGGTCCAAATCGGGTCCAAAATTAAACTTTGTTTGATTTCAACAAAATTGAATATATGGGGTTCTTTGATATGCTGAATCTAACCATGTATTTAGATTTTTGATTTTGGGCCCGTTATCAACTTTGTCCACATTGAGGTCAAAAGGGTCCAAAATTAAACTTTGTTTGATTTCATCAAAATTGAACTCTTGGGGTTCTTTGATATGATGAATCTAACCATGTATTTAGATTTTGGATATTGGACCATAATATAGGTGAATGTCCAATTTAAAATTTTAAGTTCTTAGACCACATTCATTCTGTGTCAGAAACCTATGCTGTGTCAAATATTTAATCACAATCCAAATTCAGAGCTGTATCAAGCTTGAATGTTGTGTCCATACTTGCCCCAACTGTTCAGGGTTCGACCTCTGCGGTCGTATCAAGCTGCGCCCTGCGGAGCATTTATTTTAATATGAAATCAAACAGACCAAGAACAATCCAATTGCACATGGTCGCTATCAGTTTATGTTTATGTTTATATCGGGGTTAAATTACCGTCGGCAGTTTTTACACGAAATGTTGATACATATTATCGAGTCCATCTATTGTTAATTGTTTATTTAAGACTTTTGTAATTTTTATACGACGGCAAAATTTTTTGCGGTCGATATTGGTATGACGTTGGCGTCGTCGCCGTCGTCCAAGACGCATTGGTTTTCGCACTCTAACTTTAGTTTAAGTGTTTGGATCTCTATGAAATTTTACCATAAGGTTCAATATCACAAAAGGAAGGTTGGGATTGAGTTTGGGGTTATGGTACCAACAGTTAAGGAAATTTTTGTGGGGCCAAAATAAGCATTTTGTAACTTTCAGACATAACTTGTTTGTGTTAGTGTATGGATCTCTATGAAATTTTCTAAGGACAAAAGGAAGGTTGGGATTGATATGGTACCAACAAGGTTCCAAAATAAGCATCACAAACTTGTGTGTTAGTGTATGGAATACATTGTACCACAAGGTTCCATATCACAAAGGGATTGGGATTTTTTGGGGTAATTGCCTCAAAATTTCAGGAATAAGGGGCCAAAAAGGGCAAAAACAAGCATTTTCTAGTTTCATGACAATAACTTGTGTGTAAGTGTATGGATCTTTCTGAAATTGTACTACAAGGTTCCATATCACAAAGGGTAGGCTGGAATTGAGTTTGGGGATAATTGCCTGAAACGTTTAGGAATTAGGGGCCAAAAAGGGGCCAAAATAAGCATTTTCTAGTTTCCAGACAATAACTTGTGTTCAAGTGTATGGATCTCTCTGAAATTGTACTGCAAGGTACCATACCTCAAAGGGAAGGCTGGGATTGAGTTTGGGGGTGATGAATCATAAGGGGGTTCAAAAAATTTGGTGGGGAGGGATTTTATTTTTCCTTTTTTTTTTCTTTAAAATTTTCCATTTTAAGTTGGTTATTTCTGATTTATATTTAAAAGCAAATAATAATGATATGGCAGGAGATACACACCAAATAGGATGTGTAAATTATTATATAATAAGTATTGTGCAATAGCAAGAAATTTTCAATTGCACAGTATTGCGCAATAGCAAGAAATCTTCAATTGCACAGTATTGCGCCACAGCAAGAAATATCCAATAGCACAATATTGCAATAATAGAATTGTCAATTGTACAGTATTGCGCAATAGCAAGAAATATTCATTTGCACAGTATTGCGCAATTGCAAGAAATATTTAATTGCACAGTATTGTGCAAAAGAAGATACTTTGTATAAATTGCTTATTTCTTGACCAATTTCAATGGGTTTTTATTCTTGAACTCTTGGGGTTCTTTAATATGCTGAATCTAACTGTGTATTAAGTTTTTGGATTTTGGGCACCGTTTTTAAATTGGTCCACATTGAGGTCCAAAGGGTCCAAAATTAAACTTTGTTTGATTTCATCAAAATTGAATTACTGGGGTTCTTTGATATGCCGAATCTAACTGTGTATTTAGATTCTTAATTTTTGGTCCCGTTTTCAAATTGGTCTACATTAAGGTCCAAAGGGTCCAAAATTAAACTTAGTTTGATTTTAACAAAAATTGAATATATGGGGTTCTTTGATATGCTGAATCTAACCATGTATTTAGATTTTTGATTTTTTGTCCCAGTTATCAACTTTGTCCACATTGAGGTCAAAAGGGTCCAAAATTAAACTTTGTTTGATTTCATCAAAAATTGAATTATTGGGGTTCTTTGATATGCCGAATCTAACCGTGTATTTAGATTCTTAATTTTGGTCCGTTTTCAAATTGGTCTACATTAAGGTCCAAAGGGTCCAAAATTAAACTTAGTTTGATTTTAACAAAATTGAATTCTTAGGGTTCTTTGATATGCTGACTCTAAACATGTATTTAAATTTTTGATTATGGACCCAGTTTCAAGTTGGTCCTAATCGGGGTCCAAAATTAAACTTAGTTTGATTTCAACGTAAATTGAATATATGGGGTTCTTTGATATGCTGAATCTAACCATGTATTTAGATTCTTAATTTTGGTCCCGTTTTCAAATTGATCTACATTAAGGTCCAAAGGGTCCAAAATTAAACTTTAGTTTGATTTTAACAAAATTGAATTCTTAGGGTTCTTTGATATGCTGAATCTAAACATGTATTTAGATTTTTGATTATGGGCCCAGTTTTCAAGTTGGTCCAAATCGGGTCCAAAATTAAACTTTGTTTGATTTCAACAAAAATTGAATATATGGGGTTCTTTGATATGCTGAATCTAACCATGTATTTAGATTTTTGATTTTGGGCCCGTTATCAACTTTGTCCACATTGAGGTCAAAAGGGTCCAAAATTAAACTTTGTTTGATTTCATCAAAATTGAACTCTTGGGGTTCTTTGATATGATGAATCTAACCATGTATTTAGATTTTGGATATTGGACCATAAATAGGTGAATGTCCAATTTAAAATTTTAAGTTCTTAGACCACATTCATTCTGTGTCAGAAACCTATGCTGTGTCAAATATTTAATCACAATCCAAATTCAGAGCTGTATCAAGCTTGAATGTTGTGTCCATACTTGCCCCAACTGTTCAGGGTTCGACCTCTGCGGTCGTATCAAGCTGCGCCCATGGAGCATTTATTTTAATATGAAATCAAACAGACCAAGAACAATCCAATTGCACATGGTCGCTATCAGTTTATGTTTATGTTTATATCAGGGTTAAATTACTGTCGGCAGTTTTACACACGAAATGTTGATACATATTATCGAGTCCATCCATTGTTAATTGTTTATTTAAGACTTTTGTAATTTTATACGACCGCAAAATTTTTTGCGGTCGATATTGGTATGACGTTGGCGGCGCTGTCGTCGTCGTCGTCGTCGTCAAGACGCATTGGTTTTCGCACTCTAACTTGAGTTTAAGTGTTTGGATCTCTATGAAATTTTACCATAAGGTTCAATATCACAAAAGGAAGGTTGGGATTGAGTTTGGGGTTATGGTACCAACAGTTAAGGAATTAGGGGCAAAAGGGGCCAAAATAAGCATTTTGTAACTTCCAGACATAACTTGTGTGTTAGTGTATGGATCTCTGACATTGTACCACAAGGTTCCATATCACAAAGGGAATGCTGGGATTGATTTTTGGGGTAATTGCCTCAAAATTTTAGGAATTAGGGGCCAAAAGGGCAAAAACAAGCATTTTCTAGTTTCATGACAATAACTTGTGTGTAAGTGTATGGATCTTTCTGAAATTGTACTACAAGGTTCCATATCACAAAGGGTAGGCTGGAATTGAGTTTGGGATAATTGCCTGAAACGTTTAGGAATTAGGGGCCAAAAGGGGCCAAAATAAGCATTTTCTAGTTTCCAGACAATAACTTGTGTTCAAGTGTATGGATCTCTCTGAAATTGTACTGCAAGGTACCATACCTCAAAGGAAGGCTGGGATTGAGTTTGGGGTGATGAATCATAAGGGGTTCAAAAATTTGGTGGGAGGGATTTTTTTTTCCTTTTTTTTCTTTAAAATTTTCCATTTTAAGTTGGTTATTTCTGATTTATATTTAAAAGCAAATAATAATGATATGGCAGGAGATACACACCAAATAGGATGTAAATTATTATATAATAAGTATTGTGCAATAGCAAGAAATTTTCAATTGCACAGTATTGCGCAATAGCAAGAAATCTTCAATTGCACAGTATTGCGCCACAGCAAGAAATATCCAATAGCACAATATTGCGCAATAGCAAGAAATTGTCAATTGTACAGTATTGCGCAATAGCAAGAAATATTCATTTGCACAGTATTGCGCAATTGCAAGAAATATTTAATTGCACAGTATTGTGCAAAAGAAGATACTTTGTATAAATTGCTTATTTCTTGACCAATTTCAATGGGTTTTTATTCTTGAACTCTTGGGGTTCTTTAATATGCTGAATCTAACTGTGTATTAAGTTTTTGGATTTTGGGCCCCGTTTTTAAATTGGTCCACATTGAGGTCCAAAGGGTCCAAAATTAAACTTTGTTTGATTTCATCAAAAATTGAATTCTTACGGTTCTTTGATATGCTGAATCTAAACATGTATTTAGATTTTTGATTATGGGCCCAGTTTTCAAGTTGGTCCAAATCGGGGTCCAAAATTAAACTTTGTTTGATTTCAACAAAAATTGAATATATGGGGTTCTTTGATATGCTGAATCTAACCATGTATTTAGATTCTTAATTGTTGGTCCCATTTTCAAATTGGTCTACATTAAGGTCCAAAGGGTCCAAAATTAAACTTAGTTTGATTTTAACAAAAATTGAATTCTAAGGGTTCTTTGATATGCTGAATCTAAACATGTATTTAGATTTTTGATTATGGGCCCAGTTTTCAAGTTGGTCCAAATCTGGGTCCAAAATTAAACTTTGTTTGATTTCAATAAAAATTGAATATATTGGGTTCTTTGATATGCTGAATCTAACCATGTATTTAGATTTTTGATTTTTGGGCCCCGTTTAAAACTTTGTCCACATTGAGGTCAAAAGGGTCCAAAATTAAACTTTGTTTGATTTCAAAAATTGAACTCTTTGGGTTCTTTGATATGCTGAATCTAACCATGTATTTAGATTTTGGATATTGGACCATAATAGGTGAATGTCCAATTTAAAATTTTAAGTTCTTAGACCACATTCATTCTGTGTCAGAAACCTATGCTGTGTCAAATATTTAATCACAATCCAAATTCAGAGCTGTATCAAGCTTGAATGTTGTGTCCATACTTGCCCCAACTGTTCAGGGTTCGACCTCTGCGGTCGTATCAAGCTGCGCCCTGCGGAGCATTTTATTATATACGTTTTAGTATTTTATAAAAAAAAAGTGAGAATTTGAGTCAAATAGGTGAAGATGAATTTGACAGCTAATTTCCCTTTCAGCATTGAATTTTTCCTAAATGTATAATAATGAGTGGGATATAATTTGAAGAACATTCCTTGCTCCTTCTTGCTGGTCTTTGATTTAAGGCTTCTGATACATCCCACAGATTTATACAATATCTGTACATTATAGGTTGCATTTCTGTAAATATCAACAATGTAATTTCCCATAGGAACTCCTTTTATGGGTAAAACTGTACCACTTTTACTATGAAGTTTTGAAACAAATTATATCCTAGAATGGAAAGTTCATATACACTTCTATTTTTTTCAAAGGTCAAAATATAGGGCTGTGCGGCTTATTTTCAATGTTTATATGCCCCGAATTTCTAAGAGTTTAAACTTACACTAAAATTCTGTACAACCCCTACCTTGACTTGGTTTTCCACAGATTTCAATTTGACTTCTATGCATATGTATATTTACTGGTAACATTCCCAAGTTATGTCTCTACGAGTTGAAACATAGAGATCATATCTGGTAACCAGTACTTAAACAAAATTAATTAGGGCCCCGCCGAATGGCTGACGCCCTATAGTGATCAGTCTGTCTGTCCGTCCGTCTGTCCGTCCGTCCATTCATCCGTAACAAATTGTGTCCGCTCTATATCTAGAGAACCGTTATGTTTTCAAAGTTTATACTTGACATGTATATTAACCAACACCAGAGGGTGTGTCATAATGTATGTACAACTTCATTGGTCAAAGGTCAAGGTCAAAAACTTTGGTTTTAGTTGACAACCCAATGTCCAATGATAAAGATACAAATTTTTTACCACACATTATTCACAGAGTGCCCACAGAGATGGCTCCCATCTCAATGATATCTAGTTATCTATGAATATTATATATCTCCCCAAAAGAGGCATGGTTTGTGAAACAGCTATATTTACAAAGTGCAACCTATAGGAGAACGAAACAGAGAGAAAAGCAAGGCTTACAAGGTTTTCTCCTGTTTTGTGAGGAGTACAAATAAATTTAATATTTTCCTATCAATACGAATATTATTTTTTTTCCTGCAATTTAGTAATTAGACTTAAGCATATGTTGCACAAACTCCACAACAGTTGAATTTTTATGCCCCCGTCATAGTGGAGGGAGCATTAAGTTTTACCCTTTTCCGTCTGTACATCAGTATGTCCCAAAATTAGTTTTCTTTCTCTAACTTTAGTTTGTCTTAACCAAATGTTTTGAAACTTATACACAATGCTTATTACTACAAAATACAGATCGAGTTTGAATTATGAATTTTGTTGGCATCGCTTAAACTGTTTAAGAGTTATGCCCTTTACAAATAAAAAAATTGCTGAATTTTTCATTTCCATTCTCTTACATAAGTCTTTCTCAACCAAATGTTATGAGACTTACACACAATGCTTATTACCACAAAACTCAGATCAAATAAGAATTTGGGTAGCCTCACTTTTACCTTCTAGTGTTATGTCCCTTTATAATGTTGTATGCAAGCGGGGGCATTATCTGTGTCCCATGGACACATTCTCCATTTATTTAAAATTCAATCGATACAATTAAAATGCGGATTCAATGGGGACCAGAAATTGAACTGTGATGCAAACAATAATTTAAGTATAACTGCTCACTCGCAACAGAAGTAGGATTCTATTCATATGTCACTTCATGTTATATGTACACCTGTATTTGTATTGAAGAAAGGTAGACTGCAGGATAAATATGTATATATGTTAAATAACCATAGAATTTTGGACATGTGCTATATTAACATAGATTTATGAACATATATAAAAATAGAAAGATGAGGAATGATTGCCAATGAGATAACTCTCCACAAGAGACCAAATAACATAGAAATTTACAACTATAGGTCACCATATAGCCTTCAACAGTGAGCAAAACCCATACTGTAAATCAAATAACCATAGAATTATGTACATATGTTAAATCGCCATAGAATTATGTACATATGTTATATTACCATAGAATTATTTACAGATGTTATATTACAATGGAATTATGAACATATGTTATATGACCATAGAAATATGAACATATGTTATATAACCATTGGATTGTGTTCATATGTTTTATTACCATAAAAATTTGAACATATGTTATTATACCCCACGCAACGAAGTTGCAGGAGGGTATAATGTTTTTAACCCATCTGTCCGTCCGTCTGTCCGACTGTCTGTCCATCTGTCCGTCAGTCCTGTTCTTGTCATCGCAACTTCTCTGAAATGGCACAACAGAATTTCATGAAACTTTGTAGATAATAAGGACATACTATGTAGATGTGCATATCGACAGGAAATTACGATTCAATTCTTTTTCTAGGAGTTATGCCCCTTTAACTTAGAATTTTAGCCAGTCCTGTTCTTGTCATCACAACTCCTCTAAAACTGCACAACAGAACTTCATGAAACTTTTTATATAATAAGGACATACTATGTAGATGTGCATATCGACAGGAAATTATGATTCATATTTTTTTATAGGAGTTATTACCCTTTAAACTTAGAATTTTGGCATAAATATACTATTGCAACAACAGAATTTCATGAAAGTTTTTAGTTAATGAGGACATAATATGTAAATGTGCATATCCTTAAGAAAATTTTTATCAATTGACTTTTGTAGAGTTATGAGTCAAGATTTTGTTTGTCCAGTGACAATGTGGGGGCGCGGGGTATGTGAGCGTGCTCACTAAGGTTCTTAAATATTACAATAGAATTATTTACATATGTTATATTACCATAGAATTATTAAAATATGTTAAAACCACTTTAAAGCATTGTATTGGTTTCTACTGGATGACTTCTATTTACTGTTACAGAATTTACAAACCAAGATAAAAGAGTTCACTAGTATGAACAAGGAGCAGAAAGCTGAGATACTGAGGGCAATGAGAACATTTATTAACAAAGGATGGTCGTTTACTGAACCATCTTTTCATCCTCTGGTAAGTATGAATAAGGAGCAGAAAGCTGAGATACTGAGGGCAATGAGAACATTTATCAACAAAGTATGGTCGTTTACTGAACCATCTATTTATCCCCTGGTAAGAACCTGTTCAATAGTATAACAAAAATACTCAAGGCAAATTCAGAAAGGAGAAGGAACACATTTCTTGTAGGAGCGATATGAAATTTATATCAAGGTTAACTGGTTTATATCAGCAATGTCTTTGATGAGTTTGAAGGGCAACCCTGATCAGTTATTTTAAAAGGAGTGATGTCCCTTGAAAATGTAAATTCTATAGAAACTTGCATGGTAAGAGCTCTCAAGCCTACATTTCTTGTCAGATTTTATAAAATTCATATCAGTAATATTTTGGAAGAGTTCCAAAATCAGTGCTTATGGACTATTTTAACAGGAATGTCCCTTTGAAATGTAAATTATATATCAAACTTTGCTTTTCAGCACTCTCAAACTTATATGAAATTTTTATCAAATGATTTATATCAGCAAGGTCTTTGAAGATAAGTAGTAGTATGATGTTGCCATTGTGTTTTTCAATACTGATTGTTATTCTAGGTCCTTATGCTTTCAAGAATATCCAGATAATCAGTTTACTCAATGTTCTATATATGTTTACAGACTGGAGACCTAACATCTTCTGGTAACCTAGAGCAGTATATTAAACATAACATCCAGAAAAAGCAAAAGGACAAAAAGCAGAATGACAAAAAAGACAAGAAGAAACAAGTGAAGAAAGTTTACAAACCTCAGCCATTATATGATGTGTTCTCTGTCATTGATGTCTGTGTATTTAATAGAGGACTTGTGTTAGCTTTGAGTTATGACGATCAACATCTACTCATGGTAAATATAAACATTTATTTTGTCAGCTTCTAGATGTGACTACTCTTAGCAATATTATAAGAATATTTTTATGCCCCCACAGCAGTAGAGGGGGCATTAAGTGTTACCCTAGTCCATTTGTAAGTACATCCCATAATTGGTTTCCATTCTCTAATCATGCTCGTAACCATAAAACACAGATCAAGTTTGAATTTCGGTGGCATCACTTTTACAGTTCTCTAGATATGTCCTTTATAACGTTATATGCCACTTTTACTATGAAGTTTTGAAAAAAATATATCCTAGAATGGAAAGTTCATATGCACTACTATTTTTTTCAACGGTCAAAATATAGGGCTGTGCGGTATATTTTCAAGGTTTATATGCCCTGAACTTCGAAGAGTTTAAACTAACACTAAAATTCTTAACAACTCCTACCTTGACTTTAGGATTTCCACAGATTTCAATATGACCAATATGGATATGTATATTTACTGGTAACATTCCCAAGTTGTGTCTCTATGAGATAAAACATAGAGATCATAACTGGGAACCAGTACATAAACAAAATTAATTATCTATGAATATTATATATCTCCCCAAAAGAGGCGTGGTTTGAGAAACAGCTGTATTTACAAAGTGCAACCTATAACATTTTTTTTATGGTAACTATCAGTTATAGTTTTAACATGATTCTTTAAGACCTTTTTGTGTTGAAACTCTATACAATATTTTCAGAGGGTTTGTGGCAGAACAGTCTGAAATTAAGTTTTATATTTCAGATATTAAATACAACAACAAGAGAGTTATTTATGAAACCTTCATTTGTACATCTGAGACAAAAATTTCAACATTTTGCCAAACAAACACCAATGATGATGAAGAGATCAGATTGTTTCTGTATATATAGTGCCAACTATGCTGGATCTTCAGATGGGTTAGTATGTTTCTGTATATATATATATAGTACCTCTGGTGCTGGGGCTATCGATGGTTAAGTAAATTCTGGTGTCTATATTATCATCATGCATCTGAAGTACTTTTCTGGATTTACCTATATCAGGAACGCTCAAAGCCCAATATTTGAAAGCCAAGGATGTATAATAACCGAAACAGTTGAATTGCTATATAACCAAAAAGGACCTAAAAAAACAGCCAGAACCATCTAAAGTCAACTTTGCCTGAGGGACTTGAAAGCTTAGTTTCTTTATAATTTCAAGATTTATAAACAGACAATTTAAAAAAGGTTCTTTATAAATCATGTTGTACCAAAGTACTGACTACTGAGCTGATGATACCCTCTGGGACTGATAGTCCACCAGCAGAGGTATCGATCCAGTGCTGTAAACTATTCTTTTAACAATAATGGCAAACAGCAAACAACAACAACCAGTAGATTTCAGAAGCCATGATAAGAATGAATATCGGGGGATCAAACATGTCTATAAACACTAATCCCTCTTCTAAGTCTAGGACAGTAGTGTTACAGTACAAAAATAGAAGGAAACTGGAAAAATCATTTGAAAAGGAGCTAGACTTATCAGATCTGTACTAAGCACAAACAACTAACAAAAGGACAAATTTACAGACAAGAGTACTCACATTTACTGAAAAATATGTTTTACTAGAATTATAGTCTCTTTTATTATTGCAATGAGTATAATTCTGTTTTACTAGAATTATAGTCTCTTTTATTATTGCAATGAGTATAATTCTGTTTTACTAGAATTATAGTCTCTTTTATTATTGCAATGAGTATAATTCTGTTTTATTACAATCATATCATGCTGTATTCTGTATAACACTTTATTTATTTAGTATCTTATTAGATTTTTTGCTGATATTTTTTTTTGTGCTAATTTTGTGTCATTCAAAATGATTGAAATTTATGTTAAACATATCTTTCAGGAATGACATTTATTACTGTGACTTAATTATGAGTTTTTCTCTCCACCATTGCAGTTCAATCAAAATTCTGAACCAATTCTTATTTGTTTGATCAAACTAATCAGAAATTTGAACCAACTGCAAAGTAAAGGAATCAAAGTGTAAAAGAAGATACCAATTCATAAGTCAAGTCAAGGCATCAAAGTGCAGAGTGATAAAATAAAGCGTACTTACAGTCCTATAAGACTTTATCTCCACTCTTAGGCTGCTGTCAAAGTATGGCTTTAAATTTTTATGTATACATGTATTGTAATGAGTCCTTGAAGGTGAGCTGATAATTTTGGAATTGAGTAAATCTTTAAATAAGTTTGCTTATTTTTTAAACTAGAAAATCTTTGTTATGTTCTTTAAAGATGTTTACTTGTTAATTTCATTGCATGCTTGATATTATTTACAGGGATTTCCTGACATATGACAGACATGGTGAAATGATAAATAATGAGCTACGTACTAAACTTCTTTCTGATACCAAACAGATGGATCCTATAACTCACGAGAGTATAGTGTATAGTCTTACCATGAGTAATATGTAAGTTTTGTTTCTATAACTCATCGGAGTAAAGTGTATAGTCTGACCATGAGTAATATGTAAGTTTGGATCCTATAACTCACTAGAGTAAAGTGTATAGGCTGACCATTAGTAATATGTAAGTTTGGTTTCTATAACTCACTAGAGAATGGCTTATAGTCTGACCATGAGTAATATGTAAGTTTGGATCCTATAACTCACTAGAGTAAAGTGTATAGTCTGACCATGAGTAATATGTAAGTTTGGATCCTGTAACTCACCAGAGTAAAGTGTATAGTCTGACCATGAGTAATATGTAAGTTTGGATCCTATAACCCACCAGAGTAAAGTGTATAGTCTGACCATGAGTAATATGTAAGTTTGGATCCTGTAACTCACCAGAGAAGAGCTTATAGTCTGACCATGAGTAATATGTAAGTTTGGATTCTATAACTCACCAGAGTAGAGTGTATAGTCTGACCATGAGTAATATTTAAGTTTGGATCCTGTAACTCACCAGAGTAAAGTGTATAGTCTGACCATGAGTAATATGTAAGTTTGGATCCTATAACCCACCAGAGTAAAGTGTATAGTCTGACCATGAGTAATATGTAAGTTTGGTTCCTATAACTCACTAGAGTAAAGTGTATAGTCTGACCATGAGTAATATGTAAGTTTGGATCTTATAACTCACCAGAGAAGAGCTTATAGTCTGACCATGAGTAATATGTAAGTTTGGTTCCTATAACTCACGAGAGTAAAGTGTATAGTCTGACCATGAGTAATATGTAAGTTTGGTTCCTATAACTCACGAGAGTAAAGTGTATAGTCTGACCATGAGTAATATG
Source organism: Mytilus coruscus (assembly GCA_017311375.1). NCBI lineage: Eukaryota > Metazoa > Mollusca > Bivalvia > Mytilida > Mytilidae > Mytilus > Mytilus coruscus. The sequence goes on along the minus strand of CM029597.1, from coordinate 98,368,921 downwards.
TAAGTTTGGATCCTGTAACTCACCAGAGTAGAGTGTATAGTCTGACCATGAGTAATATTTAAGTTTGTTTTTTTTTTTCAATAGAGAATCTCACTGTCTACTGAGTGAACAGTGTGTCAGTTCTTTGGTTTATATTACAAATACACACAAACCTCACGGTCTACTGAGTAAACATTTTGTCAATTACAAATCTTTCTGTATTCTGAGTAAACAGTTTGCCAGTTCTTTGGTTGTGATAGAGAATTTTAATCTCATTATTTAACAGACATACATTGTGTACTATTACAATGTTCAGTCAACATGGTCAGTGAGAGATGTTACTGTGGATTATTCATGTAGTGGGTAATAGATGAAGAACGAATATATGTGTTCACCAAATTTCTTCTTAGCTTGTAAAACTACAAATCAAGTCCCACATAAATGCAATACAGAAAACTGTACCCACAAAAGTCAATGAATCCACAGTATAACAATGAAGTCTCCAGAACTCCATGGATTTACATATGACCTTTGTTAGATGACCTTACACAAATAAATACCAATACATTTGCTTATTTATTTCCGATTGAAAAAATATCTATTCGAATTCTGTAACTGTTTGAAAATTGAGTTGATATAAGAACCCTACAAAACAGACCAAATTCATCTTTTATTTTATATTTGAATATTCCAGAATCAATCAAAGTCTTATACGTGTACACGTATACATGCACTTGCAGAAGATTGATTTCAATCTGACACAGCTCATGTGGAAAAAAAAAAGATTTCGCATGCTATTAGTTTATCATTTGCTAAACGGATACTGATTGACTTATATACTAGACAACACACTAAAACATTAGTCAATTTTTATACGACCGCAAAAATTAAAAATTTTTGTCGTACATTGGTATCACGTTGTCGTCATCGTCGTCTGAAGACAGATGGTTTCCGGATAATAACTTTAGTATAAGTAAATAGAAATCAATAAAATTTTAACACAAGGTTTATAACCACAAAAGGAAGGTTTGGATTGATTTTGGGGGTTATGGTCCTAAAGGTTTAGGAATTAGGGGCCAAAAAGGGGTCTAAATAAGCATTTTTGCAGTTTCCAGACAATAACTTGTATTTAAGTGTATGAATCTCTCTGAAATTATACCACAAGTTTCCATACAACAAAGGGATGATTATGGGGGTTATGGCTCAAACCAATTAGCAATTAGGGGCAAAAAAGGGGGAAAAACAAGGGTTTTTATGGTTAAAGGACAATTTAGAAAATTTAAAAGCAGTGTAAGGGAGGTAATCCAATCCATTTAAATAATACTGTTGTATATATGTTTGATTACCTCCCTTACACTGCTTGTAAATTATGTATTAAGAAATGATGATTGTCATGAGATGATTAGCTGTAAATTTATTTTTAGAAGTTACTATTAATTAATATTAATTTTAACTCCATGACTGTATGTCATTTTATATTTTAATATTTTATGATGTATTTAAATGAGTAGTTATGGTTGCAAACTCCATTAGAAATTTGAATTGAGATTATTTTGGAATAAGGAAATAAGGAAAGGGGAGTTGAAAACAATTTTTTTTGGGGAATAAGAATTTGTGGGGGCTACAATTTTCTCATTTCAGATTTCAGAAATTAAAAGAAAATTTCTTCAAATATTTTTTTGGGGCAAATTCGCAACAGCATAGTGTATTGCACAAAAATAAAAATTGAATATAAATTCAAATCATATAACCAATTTTTAGTTCTTTGACTACACTTATTCTGTGTCAGAAACCTATTATGTGTCCAATATTTAATTACAATCCAAATTCAGACCTGTATAAAGCGCGAATAATGTGTCCATTTTGGCCGCAACTTTTCAGGATTGGACATCTGTGGTCATATCCAGCTGTGCTCAGCGAAGCAATTTATTCAATTTTTATGCACTGCCTACTAGAGAAAAGAGGGAAGGGGTTTATGTGCATCACTGCATCTCATATTTGGTTAAAGGTAATACTAGCTACTTTTTATCAATGCATTTTTAGCATTTTTGTGATACAGAACTTATTAAATCTGTGTTACTTAGAAGTTTACAATATATGCATTAAATCGATAGACACAAACATACAGATGACACACTATTTAACTGATATATTATACTCCACTTTTCACCATTGTCAATTTATTTTCTATTTTTATTTTAAAGTTTAATTTTGATATAACATGGAAACCCTGAATACAGCATATATTTTAAGTGTTGTGTTATTATTTATTACACAGGTTGTTAAGTTCTTGCAATGGTTTCCAGAATGAAGTAGATTACTTAGGAGAAATGTTCAGCATGGGATCTGTAGCAGATATATTGGTTCTCCTTACAACCTCAGGAGAGGTGAAATTTGTTGATCTACCATCGTTACTACCATTATGTCCTATACTGAATAAGTGAGTATTGGTTCTCCTCCCAACCTCAGGAGAGGTTAAAATTTTGTCCTATACTGAACAAGTAATTATTGGTTCTCCTCACCACCTCAAGAGAGGTTAAATTTGTTGATCTTCCCTCATTACTACTATTATGTGCTACCCTTGTTACTACCATTATGTCCAATACTGAACAAGTGAGTATTGGTTCTCCTCACAACCTCAAGAGAGGTTAAATTTGTTGATCTTCCCTCATTACGACTATTATGTGCTACCCTCGTTACTACCATTATGTCCTATACTGAACAAGTGAGTATTGGTTCTCCTCACAACATCAGGAGAGGTTAAATTTGTTGATCTTCCCTCGTTACTACCATTATGTCCTATACTAAATAAGTGAGTATTGGTTCTCCTCACAACCTTAGGAGAGGTTAAAGTTTTGTCCTATACTGAACAAGTAATTATTGGTTCTCCTCACCACCTCAAGAGAGGTTAAATTTGTTGATCTTTCCTCATTACTACTATTATGTGCTACCCTCGTTACTACCATTATGTCCAATACTGAACAAGTGAGTATTGGTTCTCCTCCCAACCTCAGGAGAGGTTAAAATTTTGTCCTATACTGAACAAGTAATTATTGGTTCTCCTCACCACCTCAAGAGAGGTTAAATTTGTTGATCTTCCCTCATTACGACTATTATGTGCTACCCTCGTTACTACCATTATGTCCTATACTGAACAAGTGAGTATTGGTTCTCCTCACAACATCAGGAGAGGTTAAATTTGTTGATCTTCCCTCGTTACTACCATTATGTCCTATACTAAATAAGTGAGTATTGGTTCTCCTCACAACCTTAGGAGAGGTTAAAGTTTTGTCCTATACTGAACAAGTAATTATTGGTTCTCCTCACCACCTCAAGAGAGGTTAAATTTGTTGATCTTTCCTCATTACTACTATTATGTGCTACCCTCGTTACTACCATTATGTCCAATACTGAACAAGTGAGTATTGGTTCTCCTCCCAACCTCAGGAGAGGTTAAAATTTTGTCCTATACTGAACAAGTAATTATTGGTTCTCCTCACCACCTCAAGAGAGGTTAAATTTGTTTATCTTCCCTCGTTACTACCATTATGTCCTATACTGAACAAGTGAGTATTGGTTCTCCTCACAACCTCAGGAGAGGTTAAATTTGTTGATCTTCCCTCGTTACTACCATTATGTCCTATACTAAATAAGTGAGTATTGGTTCTCCTCCCAACCTCAGGAGAGGTTAAAGTTTTGTCCTATACTGAACAAGTAATTATTGGTTCTCCTCACCACCTCAAGAGAGGTTAAATTTGTTGATCTTCCCTCGTTGCTACTATTATGTGCTATATAAGTAAGTATTGGTTCTCCTCACAACATCAGGAGAGGTTAAATTTGTTGATCCTCCCTCGTTACTACCATTAAGTCCTATACTGAATAAGTAAGTATTTTATAGGATGTTTGAATATGTCATTAGATCTTAAATTGAAAAAGGAAGAATTTTGCAACATTCTCAAATTAAATGTATCCATTCCCCCATGAGTGTTCACCTTGCCCAAGCATGCATAATTTTATTAACCCAAAGCATGTCCAATTATTTTCCTCACTCAAATGTGTCTAAATTATTACCATGTTACAACTTTATGATGTCTGGCCTCTGAGTTTGCTTATACTACAACATTTACTGTAGTAAGAGTGAAGGTAATAATGGTACTAATTTTACTGCACCAAATGTACATTTAAACAATTAATATCAAATCAGTGATGCTTGAACCCAAAATAATTTAAAATTTCAAAACCTTATAGAAAGTTGGAGATCTCTTTTTCAGAATTTTTTTTAGATTTGTTGTAAAATCTTTTTCATTTTTAGCTCACCTGGCCAGAAGGGCCTAGTGAGCTTTTCTCATCACTTGGCAGTCGTCGTCGTCTGTCATCTGTCGTTGTTTGTTAACTTTTACAAAAATCTTCTCCTCTGAAAATACTGGCCCAAATTTAACCAAACTTGGCCACAATCATCATTGGGGTAACTAGTTCCAAAAATGTGTCTGATGACCCCACCTGCCAACCAAAATGGCCGACATGGCTAAAAATAGAACATTGGGATAAAATTGAAGTTTTGTCTATGATTTTGAAAACGGTTATGAATAGAAAAAATCTGACAAGGGCAGAAATTATCAGAATGTTGAGCTTTACCAATTGTTCATGTACATCAAAATTGTGAGACAACTTCTTATAGAAGACAAATTTTATCATTTTTATGCCCCTGCCGTAGTGGAGGGGGCATTAAGTTTACCCTTGTCCTTCTGTACATACATATGTCCGTCCATACGTCCCAAATTTGGTTTCCATTCTCTAACTTTAGTTTGCCTCAACCAAATGTTATCAAACTTATACACAATGCTTATTACCACAAAACACAGATCAGGTTTGAATTTTGGTGGTGTCACTTTAACCGTTCTAGAGTTATACCTCTTTATAAATGGAAAAATTGCAAAATTTTTCATTTCTGTTCTCTAACTTAAGTTTGCCTCATCCAAATGTTATGAAACATATACACAATGCTTATTACCACAATACACAGATCAAGTTTGAATATTGGTGGCATCACTTTTACTGTTCTAGAGTTATGCCCCTTTACAAATGGAAAAATTGCTAAATTTTTCATTTTTTTTCAAAAAGTATCAATATCATTATTTAAGTAATTTTAAAATTGGAGTTATCTTCCTTTGTCCATGATTATAGTTGAATCAACTACAATCAATGCTTTATACAATGCAATGTTTAATTTTGCCTTCCACTGATAAAACACAGATCAAGTTGAATTTGGGTAGTGTCACTTTAACCATTATTGAGTTATGTCCCTTTATAAATCGAAAAATTGCAAAATTTTTAGTTTCCATTCTGTAACTTAAGTTTGCCCCAACCAAACATTATAAAACCTATACACAATACTCATTACCACAAAACTAAGATCAAGTACAAATTTTTTGTTTCCGTTCTCTAACTTTTGTTTGCCTCAACCAAATGTCATGAAACTTATACACAATGCTTATTACTACATAATACAGTTTAAGTATGAAATTGGGTGGCGTCACTTTAACCATTCTTGAGTTATGCCCCTTTATAAACATAAAAATTGCTGAATTTTTCTTTTCTGTTCTCTAACTTTAGTTTGTGTCAACCAAATGTTATAAAACTTATACACAATGCTTATTACCACAAAACTCAGATCAAAAACAAATCTGGGTAGTGTCACTTTTACCGTTCTTTGGTAATGTCCCTTTATAACTATATGATATGCAAGGGGCATCATCTGTGTCCACATGTGGACAGAGTCCACATTTATTTGTAATTTGAACTGGATTTCAGAAAAAAAATTCGAACATAGGTCAAACTGCAGTATAAGTTGACCCTGTCAAATTTCTGGAAACAAATGTTGATCTATCCAGCAGAAATTACAGTTATATCAGCTCTTCTATCAAATAAATGTTTGGCATCACCAAAGAGACCTTAATTGTATCTGGTGCAGCTTAATGTGTTAACACTGCTGCTTATTGATGAGAGGAAAAGGCAGATTGTTTTCTTCAAAGAACTGATATTTGACCTCTGTCAGAAGACAAGACTGGTCTCCAGATGGAGATCCTTAAATCTTTTTCAAAATATTAGGGGCTTGAAAAAATCTTATTAGTAAAATATCTTATTTTACATTTTAGGCCTCTTGATAGCAATTTCTGGGAGAAAGACAACTTAAAAGTTACTGACAAAATCAAATTCACAACATTCAAAGTTGTTGGAGAAGCCAATTTCACTGATGACACTGGAAGGACATATACGAGAGCTGCCATTGCTGTGGATAATCTTCTACTTATTTTAAAGATTCACAGGTACCTTATCATTCCAGTTTTAAAGTTGTACTATTTTTTCTTCATTCGTGACTTAAAATATGATCCTTTTCAAGAACCTTGAATTCCACCAATATAAGTTATACTGTATACATCTACAATCTTAATACTTCACCATTTTTCTCTTCTTTTGTAAAATATGAAATTAAAAAAGAATGGCTAATTATATGTCTTTGAGTTTCTGTCTCATTGACATATACTCAACACTTCATTTTATTCATATTTCGACTTTTGAATAGCAAAAATTCTTTAACAATATCAGTTTGATTATGAAAATAATTATATTATGATAAATGACAAAATAAATGAAATAGATTAAATGAGGTCTGGAGCTGGTATGTCAGTACTGCTAGTAGTCCTTTGTTAATTTATGTTATTGCCCTCGTGCAACACGTTGTGGGGTACATAGTAAATCCTGGTGTCTGTCCATCTGTCCGGTCTTGTTAGGGCTCTCACGTGTACAATTCTTGCCAGATTTTTATGAAACTTAAATCATAGGTTTATATTAGCAATGTTTTGGACGAGTTCAAAAATCAGTTCCAATAATTATTTTTTTTATTTAAAGTTATGTCCCTTAGAAACTTTAATTATATGGAAAATTGCATGGTTGGCTCTCTCATGTGTACAACAGATTTTTATGAAACTTATATCATAGGTTTATATCAGCAACGTCTTTGACGAGTTCGAAAATCAGTGCAGATCAATAATTTTTTAAAAGAATTAAAACCCATGGAAATATTGATTATATTGGAAATTTCATTATTAGTACCCTCATGTGTACACTTCTTAATTCAATTTTTATGAAACTTATATCATAGGTGTATATTAGCAATGTTTTTGAGGAGTTTTTAAATCAGTGCCGACCAGTTATTTTTATACGCCCGTTTACAGGATGTATTATGGTATACCGTTGACCGTCCGTCCGTCTGTCCGTCCGTCCGTCATCAACATGTCGAACATTAACTCAAAAAGCTTTAACCAATATGCAGGAAACTTTGGTGAATTGTTTATATCTATTGACGTGACCTCCCTTTTGTTTTTTATAATTTCGGATTTACCGTTTCCGAGTTTTGGGGTTTTATTCATTAAAAAAGGGGAGATTTTCCAGTTTTCCGAAAATAACTCAAGAATGCTTTCACCAACTTGCAAGGAATTTTGGTGAATTGTTTATATCTATTGACATGAGCTCCCTTTCGATTTTTATAAATTTTAGATTTTACGTTTCCGAGTTACAGAGTTTTATTCATAAAAAAAGGGGGATTTTCCAGTTTTCAGACAGTAACTAAAAAATGCTTTCAGCAGTTCTCATGAAACTTTGGTGAATTGTTTAAATCTGTTGATGTAAGCTCCCTTTAGAATTTTATAAATTTTGGATTTTACATTTCTGAGTTATGGGGTTTTATACATTAAAAAAGGGGGGATTTTCCAGTTTTTGGACAATAACTCAAAAATGCTTTCAGCAGTTCCCATGAAACTTTGGTGAATTATTTATAGCTATTGATGTAATCTCCCTATTGATTTCATAAATTTCAAATATGACATTGAGAAGAAATTGAACTTTATTTGTTTATAGTCTGACAACAGATTTACTAAGTATTGCACAACAGCAAGAAATCTTTAATTGAATATAAATTCAATTCATATAACCAATTTCAAGTTTTTGACTACATTTATTCAGAAACCTATAATATGTCAAATATTTAATTACAATCCAAATTCAGACCTGTATCAAGCTTGAATATTGTGTCCATTTTTGCCCCAACTGTTCAGGGTTGGACCTCTGAGGGCATATCCAGCTGCGCTCAGCGAAGCAGTTTATTAAAAGAGTCCCCTGAGACACATTAATTATATGGAAAATTGCGTCGTTAGCACTCTCATGTGTACAATTCTTAATTCAATTTTTATGAAACTTATATCATAGGTTTATATTAGCAATGTCTTGGAGGAATTTGTAAATCAGTGCTGATCAATCATTTTTAAAAGAGTCATAAGTTATTATAGTTATATAGAAAATTGCATGGATAGCACTATCATGTGTATAATTAGTGCCAAAATTTTATGAAATTCATATGACAGGTTGATATCATCAATGTCTAAGACAAATTTAAAAATAAGTGCCAATCAATTATTTTTAAAAGAGTTATGTCCCTTGGATATATTGATTATTTGGAAAATTACATTGTTAGTGCTCTCATGTATACATGCAAATATGCAATTTTTTTTCTAGGAGTTATGCCCCTTTAACTTAGAATTTTGGCCAGTCTTGTATTTGTCATTGCAACTCCTCTGAAACCGCACAACAGAATTTCATGAAGCTTTGTAGATCAAAAGGACATACTATGTAGATGTGCATATTGACAGGAAATTACGGTTCAATTTTTTTTCTAGGAGATATGCCCCTTTAACTTAGAATTTTGGCCAGTCCTGTTCTTGTCATCGCAACTCCTCTGAAACCGCACAACAGAATTTCATGAAACTTTGTAGATAATAAGCACATACTATGTAGATGTGCATATCGACAGGAAATTACGATTCAATTTTTTTTTTCTATGAGTTACCTCCCTTTAACTTAGAATTTTGGCCAGTCTTGTTCTTGTCATCGCAACTCCTCTGAAACCGCACAACAGAATTTCTTGAAACTTTGTAGATAATAAGCACATACTATGTAGATGTGCATATTGACAGGAAATTACGTTTCAATTTTTTTCTAGGAGTTATGCCCCATTAACTTAAAATTTTGGCCTAAATATACTATTGCAACAGTTTGTAATCACAACTTCTCTGAACCACACAACAGAATTTCATGAAAGTTTTTAGTTAATGAGGGCATAATATGTAAATGTGCATATTCACAAGAAAATTTTTATCAATTGACTTTTGTAGAGTTATGAGTCTTTGAACTTAGGAATCTGGTGAGATTTTGTTTGTCCAGTGACAATGTGGCGGCGTGGGGTATGAGAGCATGCTCACAAAGGTTCTTTAATTATTGTTATTTTGCTTAGTTTCTTCTGTTACCTATTCTAACGTTGGACTCTTAACTTCTTTTAAACTTAATTTTACTGTGCATATTGCTGTGTGTTTGTTTATTCCACATTGGCTTGAGGTATAGGAGGAGGGTTAAAATCTCACAAAACATGTTTAACCATTCCACATTTTTGCGCCTGTTTGTTTATATGTTTTAAAGTTAAGTGTATCGTCCATTTTCGCTGAACTAGTATACTGGGTCCAGCTGCGGGATATTCCGCTGTGTTGAAAACCCATTGGTGGCCTTGGGCTGTTTTCTGCTATTTGGTCCAGTTGTTGACTCTGACACATTCCCGTTTCCATTTTCAATTTTATTGTTAATTATGATTGAATATGAAATGTATCAAGATGATTGAATGATTGTTGCATGCTTAACATTCAGTGTGAATTATTTTTCTGAAAATTTAGAACCATGCATCAATATTATACAAATACTATCATTTACAGGGAGACAATAGATTCTGAGGCAGTAGTCACTATAACACAGTCTATAACACTGGCAGGATATCCTAAAGAAATACACTTTGTGAATGAAACAGGTATATATATTAGGTCTAACTACTGGTTGGATATTGTACAACAAGTAATATTTTTGCCCTGCCATAACAGAGGGGCATTAAGTTTTACCGTTGTTAAATTTGTTCAAATAATGCAATATTAGTGATTGATTGAGAGTAAAGGTTGCACTTTGTAAATACAGCTGTTTCACAAGCCATGTCTCTTTTGGGGAGATATATAATATTCATAGATATTTTGTTTTGTTTACGTACTGGTTCCCAGATATGATCTCTATTTTTCATCTCATAGAGACATAATTTGGTAATGTTACCAGTATAAAAACACATAGTGGCTGCAAATATTGAATTCTGAGGAAGACCAAAGTGAAGGTAGTTGTAGTACAGAATTTTAGTGTAAGTTTAAACTCTTAGAAGTTCGGGGGATATGAATGTTGAAAATATGCCGCACAGCCCTATGTTATGACCTTTGAATAAAATAGTAGTGCATATGAACTTTCCGTTCTTGGATATAATTTTTTACGAAAACTTCATAGTAAAAGTGGCACAGTTTAAGTCACAAAGGGAGTTCCTATGGGAAATTGCTATGTCTATATTTACAGAAGTGCAACCTAAAGATAGCATGAAAGAAATACCAGAAGAATTCCATAAGAGTCTTAAGAAAATGGAATAGTATTGAGAGTGAATTTCAATATGTATTTATTTTGTTTGTCTTAAAACAAGACTCACAATATAATTGTTTTCTCTTTTTATTTGTAGTTGGATTTTTACTGACAGTAACCCAACACTTTCAAACAGTCCACAATTACAGAGAAAACTTGTATCACTACCTCCATGATGGTCAACTTAAACAGGTTCTCCTGTGTTTAGGACATGGACCAAGGTCATTTCTTACAGTTTATCTACCTAACAACAGTGAACATGACTTCAGTGATCCTGATCATGGGAAGGCAGGATTGAGGCTGTACATGAGAGACGGACATGGTGGAATTATCTGTGTGATATTACAATGACTTTATGATGTGTGTTGGTATAATAGCTTACTGAGATTGTACGGGACATATTCATCCTTAATTTTAATTTTCAGTAAAAACAGTTAACAGCTATTACCCAATCATCAAATCTCATTCTTCAGAGGAGGATGTGACGCTTATTACAAATGTGACTTTTTAGCTCACCTGGCCCAAAGGGCCAAGTGAGCTTTTCTCATCACTTGGCATCCGTCGTCGTCCATCGTCGTTAACTTTTACAAAAATCTTCTCCTCTGAAACTACTGGGCCAAATTTAACCAAACTTGGCCACTATCATCATTTGGGTATCTAGTTTAATAATTGTGTCCGGTGACCAAGCCAACCAACCAAGATGGCCGCCATGGCTAAAAATAGAACATAGGGGTAAAATGTAGATTTTGGCTAATATCTCTGAAACCAAAGCATTTAGAGCAAATCTGATAGGGGTAAAATTGTTTATCAGGTCAAGATCTATCTGCCCTGAAATTTTCAGATGAATCGGACAACCCGTTGTTGGGTTGCTGCCCCTGAATTGGTAATTTTAAGAAAATTTTACCGTTTTTGGTTATTATCTTGAATATTATTATAGATAGAGATAAACTGTAAACAGCAATAATGTTCAGCAAAGTAAGATCTACAAATAAGTCAACTTGAACAAAATGGTCAGTTGACCCCTTAAGGAGTTAATGCCCTTTATAGTCAATTTTTAACCATTTTTCGTAAATTTTTGTAATCTTTTACAAAAATCTTCTCCTCTGAAACTACTAAGACAAATTTAACCAAACTTGATCACAATCATCATTAGGGTATCTAGTTTAAAAAATGTGTCCGATGACCCCACCTATGAACCAAGATGGCCGACATGGCTAAAAAATAGTACATAGGGTAAAATGCAGTTTTTGGCTCATATCTCTGAAACCAAAGCATTTAGAGCAAATCTGACGAGGATAAAATTGTTCATTAGGTCAAGATCTATCTGCCCTGAAATTTTCAGACCAATCAGGCAACACGTTGTTGGGTTGCTGCCCCTGAATTGGTAATTTTAAGAAAACTTTGCACCTTTTGGTTATTATCTTGAATATTATTATAGATAGAGATAAACTGTATACAGCAATAATGTACAGCAAAGACAGATCTACAAATAAGTCAACATGACCAAAATTGTCAATTGACCCCTTAAGGAGTTATTGCCCTTTATAGTCAATTTTTTACAATTTTCATAAATTTTGTAAATTTTTGTAAATTTTTATACGATCGCAAAAAATTTTGCGGTCGTTTATTGGTATGACGTTGGCGTCGTCGTCGTCCGAAGACACATTGGTTTTCGCACTCTAACTTTAGTTTAAGTGAATGGATCTCTATGAAATTTTACCTTAAGGTTCAATACCACAAAAGGAAGGTTGGGATTGATTTTGGGGTATTGGTACCAACAGTTAAGGAATTAGGGGCCAAAAGGGGCCAAAATAAGCATTTTGGTAACTTCCAGACATAACTTGTGTGTTAGTGTATGGATCTCTGACATTGTACCACAAGGTTCCATATCACAAAGGAATACTGGGATTGATTTTGGGGTAATTGCCTCAAAATTTTAGGAATTAGGGGCCAAAAAGGGCAAAAACAAGCATTTTTCTAGTTTCATGACAATAACTTGTGTGTAAGTGTATGGATCTTTCTGAAATTGTACTACAAGGTTCCATATCACAAAGGAAAGCTATAATTGAGTTTGGGGTAATTGCCTAAAACGTTTAGGAATAAGGGTCCAAAAGGGCCAAAATAAGCATTTTCTAGTTTCAGACAATCACTTGTGTTCAAGTGTATGGATCTCTGAAATTGTACTGCAAGGTACCATACCACAAAGGGAAGGCTGGGATTGATTTTGGGGGTAATTGCCTCAAAATTTTAGGAATGAGGGGCCAAAAAGGGGCAAAAAACAAGCATTTTTCTAGTTTCAGGACAATAACTTGTGTGTAAGTGTATGGATCTTTATGAAATTGTTCCACAAGGTTCCATGTCACAAAGGGAAAGCTGGGTTTTAGTTTGGGGGTAATTGCCCTAAACGTTTAGGAATTTGGGGCCAAAAAGGAGTTTTGATCCCAACAGTTTAGGAATTAGGGGCCAAAAGGGTCCAAAATTAAACTTTGTTTGATTTAATCGAAAATTGAACTATAGGGGTTCTTTGATATGCCGAATCTAACCGTGTTTTAGATTCTTAATTTTGGTCCGTTTTCAAATTGGTCTACATTAAGGTCCAAAGGGTCCAAAATTAAACTTAGTTTGATTTTAACAAAAACTGAATTCTTGGGGTTCTTCGATATGCTGAATTTAACCATGTATTTAGATTTTTGATATTCGGGCCCGGTTATCAAATTGGTCGACATTAAGGTTTAGAGGGTCCAAAATTGAACTTTATTTGATTTCATCAAAAGTTGAATTCTTGGGATTCTTTGATATGCTGAATCTAACCATGTATTTAGATTTTGGATATTGGAATACCACAAAGGGATGGTAAGAATTGTCTTTGGGAGTTATGGCTCAAAGTGTTAAGGAATAAGGTGCAAAAAAGGGGGGAAAAGGGTTTGCAGGTTAATGGACAATTACTTAAGTACAAAACATAATTTAAAAGGCAGTGTAAGGTTGGTAATTGAAACTCATTTGAATATCTCACCTAAACTGCTTTTAAATTATTTATATTGAAATTTGCCAAAACTTTATTATTAATAAATTCCATTGGAAATTTGCCAATAACTTTAGTTTAATGAACTTCATTGAAATTTGCCAATATAAAATATTGCTGATGAAACTTTTTGTTTATCTCACCTAAACTGCTTTTAAATTATGTATATTGAAATTTGCCAAAAGCTTTATTATTAAATTTCTGATTTATATATAAAAGCAAATAATAATGATAAGGCAAGAGATACACACTAAACAGGATGTGTAAATTAATATATTAAGTATTGTGCAATAGCAAGAAATTTTCAATTGCACAGTATTGCTAATAGCAAGAAATCTTCAATTGCACAGTATTGCGCAATAGCAAGAAATATCCAATAGCACAATATTGTGCAATAGCAAGAAATTGTCAATTGTACAGTATTGCGCAATAGCAAGAAATATTCAATTGCACAGTATTGTGCAAAAGAAGATACTTTGTATAAATTGCTTATTTCTTGACCAATTTCAATGGGGTTTTATTCTTGAATTCTTGGGGTTCTTTAATATGCTGAATCTAACCATGTATTAAGTTTTTGGATTTTGGTCCCCGTTTTTAAATTGGTCCACATTGAGGTCCAAAGGGTCCAAAATTAAACTTTGTTTGATTTCATCAAAAATTGAATTATTGGGGTTCTTTGATATGCTGAATCTAACCATGTATTTAGATTCTTAATTTTTGGTCCCATTTTCAAATTGGTCTTCATTAAGGTCCAAAGGGTCCAAAATTAAACTTAGTTTGATTTTAACAAAAATTGAATTCTTAGGGTTCTTTGATATGCTGAATCTAAACATGTATTTAGATTTTTGATTATGGGCCCAGTTTTCAAGTTGGTCCAAATCGGGGTCAAAAATTAAACTTTGTTTGATTTCAACAAAAATTGAATATATGGAGTTCTTTGATATGCTGAATCTAACCATGTATTTAGATTTTTGATTTTTGGGCCCCGTTATCAACTTTGTCCACATTGAGGTCAAAAGGGTCCAAAATTAAACTTTGTTTGATTTCATCAAAAATTGAAATATTGGGGTTCTTTGATATGCCGAATCTAACCGTGTATTTAGATTCTTAATTTTTGGTCCCGTTTTCAAATTGGTCTACATTAAGGTCCAAAGGGTCCAAAATTAAACTTAGTTTGATTTTAACAAAATTGAATTCTTAGGGTTCTTTGATATGCTGAATCTAAACATGTATTTAGATTTTGATTATGGGCCCAGTTTTCAAGTTGGTCCAAATCGGGGTCCAAAATTAAACTTTGTTTGATTTCAACAAAAATTGAATATGTGGGGTTCTTTGATATGCTGAATCTAACCGTGTATTTAGATTTTTGATTTTTGGGCCCCGTTAACAACTTTGTCCACATTGAGGTCAAAAGGGTCCAAAATTAAACTTTGTTTGATTTCATCAAAAATTGAACTCTTGGGGTTCTTTGATATGCTGAATCTAACCATGTACTTAGATTTTGGATATTGGACCATTATAGGTGAATGTCCAATTTAAAATTTTCAAGTTCTTAGACCACATTCATTCTGTGTCAGAAACCTATGCTGTGTCAAATATTTAATCACAATCCAAATTCAGAGCTGTATCAAGCTTGAATGTTGTGTCCATACTTGCCCCAACTGTTCAGGGTTCGACCTCTGCGGTCGTATCAAGCTGCGCCCTGCGGAGCATTTTATTACAAAATATTTTCCACTGTAACTACTGGGCCAAGTTCATTATAGATAGCGATAATTGTAAGCAGCAAGAATGTTCAGTAAAGTAAGATCTACAAACACATCACCATCACCAAAACACAATTTTGTCATGAATCCATCTGTGTCCTTTGTTTAATATGCACATAGACCAAGGTGAGCCACACAGGCTCTTTAGAGCCTCTAGTTTGAGATAAAAGCAGAAGTCCAGGTTTTTGGAGCTTACTCCTTTCATCAGTGATGTGTTTGTGATAATCAGTTTCATCAATGCTCTTTAAGCACTCATGTGAAATAGAATTAAATATTCTGTGTTGCTTAGAAGCTTATAATATACTTCTGTAAATGATTGAGATAACGAACCAGTGATTTGTAAAAGTTATGTCCCTTAAGCTAGGTTTATCTTCTCAATTCACAATGAAATTCTGTTGAAATGTCCTTCTGAGAAAGGCCTCTTTATTCAAATTCTGCTTTATTTGTAGAGCACTTTTAAGACACATATATTTGAACAAACCCTGGATTTGGAGTCTAGGAGAATTTATGAAAACTTTAAAGAATTCAGTCTGATTTTTATAATTTGGCAGATAATGGCTCAAACAAAATCTTTTATTTAATATCATTCAAATGTAATATTTTGCTCATAAAAAATTCATATTGACCTAATTGAGAAAGGGGATATGGGTTAGATTAAACAAGGTGTTTTTATCTTGACTAACCAAACTTAATCATAATGGTAAGAACATTTTATATTCTATGAAAGCAATAATCAATTTTATATATATCTCTATATATATATATAATGTCTAAAAATAGCAACAATCGACATCCAATCTATTTTGGTGTGGATCAGTTTTTAAAAATAAACTGATACAGTTGCTGAATTGAAATTATATAAATGTCTAAGAATATAACTTAAACACGCTAATTGATACAATAAAAGGTTCTATTAGATTTTAAATAGAAATATGCAATATTTCGCTAGACAAACTAGCTTCATTAGGTGTGTGCATCTCTCAAGGTGAAATTGGATGCATGACAAAAGAATATTTTTGTAGCTTCAACTACACAAAATTTGAGTAAAAGTTTAACATATTTATTGATGTTCTATGCAAAAATATATATGTTTGTAGCTTAAACTAAATAAAGTTTGAGTAAAAGTTTAACATATTTATTGATGTTCGGATAAATTGTATGAATTTCTATAAATTGTATGATTTCAAGATTATTGTTTTGATTTGTTTTTAAATCTTTTCTGAGTCCGTCAGGTTCAAGAGTTCATAACTGGTGCATCCAAAGTCTCTCTCTCTCTCTTGTCTTCCTTGTGTATCCCAATTTGGGTTTTTCTCAATGATTTGAAATGTGACATTTCCAAAATCATGCCCTTTTCTTAAAAGATGTCTTGTGATTGGGCAGTTTCTTTCTTTTGTATAAAATGACCAATGGTTATTTAGTCGAATGTTAAATGGTGTTTCTGTTTCACCAACATATTGCAACTTGCAAGTTCCACACGTTAGATATTTCTCTGTATATATATATATAAATAAACATACATGCCTAAGATACTTAACATACAAATCTATTTAACCATCAATCATGGGTACAAAACTAAGGAAGACTGTCCCCTCACAAGACATCTTCGCTTAAACATACATCCTTTTGATAATGTCACTTTCCAAATTATAGAAGTGAACACTGAGTATGGCACTGCAGCAAGAAGGAGATGAAAAACTTTTGGTTTATCAAGTTCCACACTTTAAAATCTGATGAATAAAAACATTAAAGATACAGCAAGGATAAAGATTAAGTTCATTTTGTGACATCATCCTTAATATCCTTGTAATATTGGCCAATGAATGTTGCAAACTAACCTTACAACAACAATTGATTTCATATTTCAAATGAAAAATCTTGACTTCATACAATATTTTAATTCAGCACGATTATATATCTGATTGACTAATCTGTACAATGGGCTGCAAAAGCTTCTTATCTGCATCCAAATTTTACTTGGATTGGATAGATGCAAACCCAATGAAAATAGCGAAATATTGTGTTTACTTTTTATAGCATTGTAAATATTTACATACTAAAAGTGTGTTAAAATAACACTGTAGGCAAAACTATAAATAAATATATATCTGTATATTTATTTTTCTCACCATTGTTCTTAGTTTAAATATTAACCAATACCTCTTTCCATACAATGTAATCAAATAATGGAAACAAAAGTAGGGGTTAGCGGGCAAGATATTTAATGGCATAACATGGATAAAACGAGAGGATTCGAATATCTGGCAAAATTCAAAAACAAGAGGAGCGAATATCCCTAGGGGTAAATTCCTGTTTTCCTACTGTAACTGTACCATACTGATCAAGGAATATTTCCTTTTGTCTTTATAAAATTGAGAATGGAAATTGGGAATGCGTCAAAGAGACAACAACCCGACCAAAGAGCAGAAATTAGCCCAAGGCCACCAATGGGTCTTCAACATAGTAGAAAATCCTGCACCTGGATGAGGGCTTCAGCTGGCCCCTAAACAATTACATGATAATGTAAACATGTTATGTGAGATCTCAACCTTCCCTATACCTCTAGCCAATGTGGAATAAACAAACACACAGCAATATGCACAGTAAAACTCAGTTTAGAAGAAGTCCGAGTCCGATGTCAGAATAGGTAACAGAAAAACAAAGCAAAATGACAATAATCGACATAGATTAACAAACGACAACTAGCAGATACTGACATGCCAGTTCCAGAGTTCAATTAAACTGATAGAAAAATTATGTCTTCATCATATGAAAATCAAGCATGATCCCTCCGTTAGGGTTTAATATCATACCATCATAAAATATACTATATAAGAACATAACCCGTATCATGCCAACAACTGGTTTTAGAATAAATGTGTTTATTTCGATGCAAAGACCCTATGAGTGAATCAATATTAATTCCAAACAATGCCATCTTTAATGACCTGACAACAGTATTGTAACTATATCCCTTCTGAATAAGTCTGTTTAAAGGTTTGGTTAGCTTTTGAGGTGAATGACGATATTTTGTACTTTGTATGGAATATTACCATAAAAGATGGGATGTGAAATACCTGAATGTATAAGATGGCTGCATGTTGATTTATATTTACTGATGATGTCCTTGTACCGATGATAAAATTTAGTAAATGTTTTGACAAGTTTGTGATATCGAAAACCCTGGTGTAATATTTTTCAGTAATACAGAGAGATGTTTTCTTTAAATCAAATATGTTGTTACATACACGAGTGACTCAAACAAGTTGAGATATATATACACCATAAGATGGTGCCACGGAACGTCACCATCTAAAAATAGATTATTAAAATAGGAAATGAAAAATCATCTCTTTTATTGTAAATTTTAGTATTAAGCTTTCCTTTAAAGATATAAATATCAAGATCCAGGAAAGGGCAGTGTTCATTGTTAGTATTAGCTGTATATAAAGTCAGTTTAGCAGGATAAATCTCTTTAGTGTACATACTGAAGTCATAATTATTGAGAGCCAATATATCATCCAAATATCTAAAAGTATTATTAAATTTTTGTATCAGATGTTGTTTCGATGGGTCTTTGCTGATTTTAGTCATAAATTGTAACTCGTAACAATACAGAAACAGGTTAGCAATAAGAGGTGCAAAGTTAGTCCCCCATTGGAATTCCGATAACTTGATGATATACAAAATCTCCATAGCGAACGAAAATGTTATCTAGTAAAAATTCATCGTTATCTTATCAAAGCAGGTCCAATTGACATAGTTCTTTTGTTTGTTGTTGCTAAAAAATGACCTAAAAGAGTTTGAACATATATATTTTCGCATTCTGACTTTTTAAATGCCCCTTTAATTAGGTATGTGAATTTTTCTTAATAAGATTATGACGCAAAGTGATATATAGGGTAGAAAAATCAAAACTTTGAACAGATTCAAAATCACCAATATGAGCAGACAATACTCACAGAATGCTTGTTGACTATAATAAGTGTACTAGTAAGTAGAATAGCTAGTTTAGTAGTGGAACAATGGCTTGAAGACGATATAAATCTATATTTGTAAGGTGTTTTGTGCAGCTCGAAGCCAGTTGATATATGGAACTTTCATGTTATGGTGTACCTGTAAATGATGTTCAAGATGGAGCTATTGACATTTGTTAAAATGTATATAAATGTTATACTTATTTTTTTGTATATCAACATTTGACTATGTTGACAGTAAATGGACTTCTATACTTAGTCTGTACCATTGTTGTCTTATATAGTTGAAGACTATAAAATAAGGAGATGTGGTATGATTGCCAATGAGACAACTATCCACCAAAGTTCAAATGAAGTGGATGTAAGCAATAACAAGCATCCGTCGGCCTTCAACAATGAGAAAACCCAAACCGTATAGTCAGTTAAAATGACACAGACATAAAAATGTGAAGCAATTCAATTGAGAAAACTAATGGCCTAATTTATAACAAAACAATTTTCAAAAACATGAACCAACGACAATCTCTGAACTACAGGCTCTTCACTTGGGACATAAAGAATGTGGTGGGGTTTAAACATTTGTGTTACTGGTCAACCCTCCCTAACCTGGGACAGTTGTGTTACAGCACAACATAAAACAAACTGTACAAATCAGTTGCAATGGGCCTTAAAAGATTGGTATGAGGCACAAAACAACTAACATAAAACAAACTGTACAAATCAGTTACAATGGACCTTAAAAGATTGGTATGAGGCACAAAACAACTAACATAAAACAAACTGTACAAATCAGTTACAATGGGCCTTAAAAGATTGGTATGAGGCACAAAACAACTAACATAAAACAAACTGTACAAATCAGTTACAATGGACCTTAAAAGATTGGTATGAGGCACAAAACAACTAACATAAAACAAACTGTACAAATCAGTTACAATGGGCCTTAAAAGATTGGTATGAGGCACAAAACAACTAACATAAAACAAACTGTACAAATCAGTTACAATGGGCATACCTTAAAAGATTGGTATGAGGCACAAAACAACTAACATAAAACAAACTGTACAAATCAGTTACAATGGGCCTTAAAAGATTGGTATGAGGCACAAAACAACTAACATAAAAACAAACTGTACAAATCAGTTACAATGGGCATACCTTAAAAGATTGGTATGAGGCACAAAACAACTAACATAAAAACAAACTGTACAAATCAGTTACAATGGGCCTTAAAAGATTGGTATGAGGCACAAAACAACTAACATAAAACAAACTGTACAAATCAGTTACAATGGGCCTTAAAAGATTGGTATGAGGCACAAAACAACTAACATAAAAACAAACTGTACAAATCAGTTACAATGGGCATACCTTAAAAGATTGGTATGAGGCACAAAACAACTAACATAAAACAAACTGTACAAATCAGTTACAATGGACCTTAAAAGATTGGTATGAGGCACAAAACAACTAACATAAAACAAACTGTACAAATCAGTTGCAATGGGCATACCTTAAAAGATTGGTATGAGGCACAAAACAACTAACATAAAACAAACTGTACAAATCAGTTACAATGGGCCTTAAAAGATTGGTATGAGGCACAAAACAACTAACATAAAACAAACTGTACAAATCAGTTACAGTGGGCATACCTTAAAAGATTGTTATGAGGCACAAAACAACTAACATAAAAACAAACTGTACAAATCAGTTACAATGGGCCTTAAAAGATTGGTATGAGGCACAAAACAACTAACATAAAAACAAACTGTACAAATCAGTTACAATGGACCTTAAAAGATTGGTATGAGGCACAAAACAACTAACATAAAAACAAACTGTACAAATCAGTTACAATGGGCCTTAAAAGATTGGTATGAGGCACAAAACAACTAACATAAAAACAAACTGTACAAATCAGTTACAATGGACCTTAAAAGATTGGTATGAGGCACAAAACAACTAACATAAAACAAACTGTACAAATCAGTTACAATGGGCATACCTTAAAAGATTGGTATGAGGCACAAAACAACTAACATAAAACAAACTGTACAAATCAGTTACAATGGACCTTAAAAGATTGGTATGAGGCACAAAACAACTAACATAAAAACAAACTGTACAAATCAGTTACAATGGGCATACCTTAAAAGATTGGTATGAGGCACAAAAACAACTAACATAAAAACAAACTGTACAAATCAGTTACAATGGGCCTTAAAAGATTGGTATGAGGCACAAAACAACTAACATAAAAACAAACTGTACAAATCAGTTACAATGGGCATACCTTAAAAGATTGGTATGAGGCACAAAACAACTAACATAAAACAAACTGTACAAATCAGTTGCAATGGACCTTAAAAGATTGGTATGAGGCACAAAACAACTAACATAAAACAAACTGTACAAATCAGTTGCAATGGACCTTAAAAGATTGGTATGAGGCACAAAACAACTAACATAAAACAAACTGTACAAATCAGTTACAATGGGCATACCTTAAAAGATTGGTATGAGGCACAAAACAACTGACATAAAACAAACTGTACAAATCAGTTACAATGGGCATACCTTAAAAGATTGGTATGAGGCACAAAACAACTAACATAAAACAAACTGTACAAATCAGTTGCAATGGACCTTAAAAGATTGGTATGAGGCACAAAACAACTAACATAAAAACAAACTGTACAAATCAGTTACAATGGGCATACCTTAAAAGATTGGTATGAGGCACAAAACAACTAACATAAAAACAAACTGTACAAATCAGTTACAATGGGCATACCTTAAAAGATTGGTATGAGGCACAAAACAACTAACATAAAAACAAACTGTACAAATCAGTTACAATGGACCTTAAAAGATTGGTATGAGGCACAAAAACAACTAACATAAAAACAAACTGTACAAATCAGTTACAATGGACCTTAAAAGATTGGTATGAGGCACAAAACAACTAACATAAAACAAACTCTACAAATCAGTTACAATGGGCCTTAAAAGATTGGTATGAGGCACAAAACAACTAACATAAAACAAACTGTACAAATCAGTTACAATGGGCCTTAAAAGATTGGTATGAGGCACAAAACAACTAACATAAAAACAAACTGTACAAATCAGTTACAATGGGCCTTAAAAGATTGGTATGAGGCACAAAACAACTAACATAAAAACAAACTGTACAAATCAGTTACAATGGACCTTAAAAGATTGGTATGAGGCACAAAACAACTAACATAAAAACAAACTGTACAAATCAGTTGCAATGGGCATACCTTAAAAGATTGGTATGAGGCACAAAACAACTAACATAAAAACAAACTGTACAAATCAGTTACAATGGACCTTAAAAGATTGGTATGAGGCACAAAACAACTAACATAAAAACAAACTGTACAAATCAGTTACAATGGACCTTAAAAGATTGGTATGAGGCACAAAAACAACTAACATAAAAACAAACTGTACAAATCAGTTACAATGGACCTTAAAAGATTGGTATGAGGCACAAAACAACTAACATAAAAACAAACTGTACAAATCAGTTACAATGGGCATACCTTAAAAGATTGGTATGAGGCACAAAACAACTAACATAAAAACAAACTGTACAAATCAGTTACAATGGACCTTAAAAGATTGGTATGAGGCACAAAACAACTAACATAAAACAAACTGTACCAATCAGTTACAATGGGCCTTAAAAGATTGGTATGAGGCACAAAACAACTAACATAAAAACAAACTGTACAAATCAGTTACAATGGGCATACCTTAAAAGATTGGTATGAGGCACAAAACAACTAACATAAAAACAAACTGTACAAATCAGTTACAATGGGCATACCTTAAAAGATTGGTATGAGGCACAAAACAACTAACATAAAACAAACTGTACAAATCAGTTGCAATGGGCCTTAAAAGATTGGTATGAGGCACAAAACAACTAACATAAAACAAACTGTACAAATCAGTTGCAATGGGCCTTAAAAGATTGGTATGAGGCACAAAACAACTAACATAAAAACAAACTGTACAAATCAGTTACAATGGGCCTTAAAAGATTGGTATGAGGCACAAAACAACTAACATAAAACAAACTGTACAAATCAGTTGCAATGGGCCTTAAAAGATTGGTATGAGGCACAAAACAACTAACATAAAAACAAACTGTACAAATCAGTTACAATGGACCTTAAAAGATTGGTATGAGGCACAAAACAACTAACATAAAACAAACTGTACAAATCAGTTGCAATGGGCATACCTTAAAAGATTGGTATGAGGCACAAAACAACTAACATAAAAACAAACTGTACAAATCAGTTACAATGGGCCTTAAAAGATTGGTATGAGGCACAAAACAACTAACATAAAACAAACTGTACAAATCAGTTACAATGGGCATACCTTAAAAGATTGGTATGAGGCACAAAACAACTAACATAAAACAAACTGTACAAATCAGTTACAATGGGCCTTAAAAGATTGGTATGAGGCACAAAACAACTAACATAAAAACAAACTGTACAAATCAGTTACAATGGGCCTTAAAAGATTGGTATGAGGCACAAAACAACTAACATAAAACAAACTGTACAAATCAGTTACAATGGGCATACCTTAAAAGATTGGTATGAGGCACAAAACAACTAACATAAAAACAAACTGTACAAATCAGTTACAATGGACCTTAAAAGATTGGTATGAGGCACAAAACAACTAACATAAAACAAACTGTACAAATCAGTTACAATGGGCATACCTTAAAAGATTGGTATGAGGCACAAAACAACTAACATAAAACAAACTGTACAAATCAGTTACAATGGGCCTTAAAAGATTGGTATGAGGCACAAAACAACTAACATAAAAACAAACTGTACAAATCAGTTACAATGGGCATACCTTAAAAGATTGGTATGAGGCACAAAACAACTAACATTAAAACAAACTGTACAAATCAGTTACAATGGGCCTTAAAAGATTGGTATGAGGCACAAAACAACTAACATAAAAACAAACTGTACAAATCAGTTACAATGGACCTTAAAAGATTGGTATGAGGCACAAAACAACTAACATAAAACAAACTGTACAAATCAGTTACAATGGGCCTTAAAAGATTGGTATGAGGCACAAAACAACTAACATAAAACAAACTGTACAAATCAGTTACAATGGGCATACCTTAAAAGATTGGTATGAGGCACAAAACAACTAACATAAAAACAAACTGTACAAATCAGTTACAATGGACCTTAAAAGATTGGTATGAGGCACAAAACAACTAACATAAAACAAACTGTACAAATCAGTTACAATGGGCATACCTTAAAAGATTGGTATGAGGCACAAAACAACTAACATAAAAACAAACTGTACAAATCAGTTACAATGGGCCTTAAAAGATTGGTATGAGGCACAAAACAACTAACATAAAACAAACTGTACAAATCAGTTACAATGGGCATACCTTAAAAGATTGGTATGAGGCACAAAACAACTAACATAAAACAAACTGTACAAATCAGTTACAATGGGCCTTAAAAGATTGGTATGAGGCACAAAACAACTAACATAAAACAAACTGTACAAATCAGTTACAATGGGCATACCTTAAAAGATTGGTATGAGGCACAAAACAACTAACATAAAAACAAACTGTACAAATCAGTTACAATGGACCTTAAAAGATTGGTATGAGGCACAAAACAACTAACATAAAACAAACTGTACAAATCAGTTACAATGGACCTTAAAAGATTGGTATGAGGCACAAAACAACTAACATAAAACAAACTGTACAAATCAGTTACAATGGGCATACCTTAAAAGATTGGTATGAGGCACAAAACAACTAACATAAAACAAACTGTACAAATCAGTTACAATGGACCTTAAAAGATTGGTATGAGGCACAAAACAACTAACATAAAACAAACTGTACAAATCAGTTACAATGGGCATACCTTAAAAGATTGGTATGAGGCACAAAACAACTAACATAAAACAAACTGTACAAATCAGTTACAATGGACCTTAAAAGATTGGTATGAGGCACAAAACAACTAACATAAAACAAACTGTACAAATCAGTTACAATGGGCATACCTTAAAAGATTGGTATGAGGCACAAAACAACTAACATAAAACAAACTGTACAAATCAGTTACAATGGGCCTTAAAAGATTGGTATGAGGCACAAAACAACTAACATAAAACAAACTGTACAAATCAGTTACAATGGGCATACCTTAAAAGATTGGTATGAGGCACAAAACAACTAACATAAAACAAACTGTACAAATCAGTTACAATGGGCCTTAAAAGATTGGTATGAGGCACAAAACAACTAACATAAAACAAACTGTACAAATCAGTTACAATGGGCATACCTTAAAAGATTGGTATGAGGCACAAAACAACTAACATAAAACAAACTGTACAAATCAGTTACAATGGACCTTAAAAGATTGGTATGAGGCACAAAACAACTAACATAAAACAAACTGTACAAATCAGTTACAATGGGCATACCTTAAAAGATTGGTATGAGGCACAAAACAACTAACATAAAACAAACTGTACAAATCAGTTACAATGGACCTTAAAAGATTGGTATGAGGCACAAAACAACTAACATAAAACAAACTGTACAAATCAGTTACAATGGGCATACCTTAAAAGATTGGTATGAGGCACAAAACAACTAACATAAAAACAAACTGTACAAATCAGTTACAATGGACCTTAAAAGATTGGTATGAGGCACAAAACAACTAACATAAAACAAACTGTACAAATCAGTTACAATGGGCATACCTTAAAAGATTGGTATGAGGCACAAAACAACTAACATAAAAACAAACTGTACAAATCAGTTACAATGGACCTTAAAAGATTGGTATGAGGCACAAAACAACTAACATAAAAACAAACTGTACAAATCAGTTACAATGGGCATACCTTAAAAGATTGGTATGAGGCACAAAACAACTAACATAAAAACAAACTGTACAAATCAGTTACAATGGACCTTAAAAGATTGGTATGAGGCACAAAACAACTAACATAAAACAAACTGTACAAATCAGTTACAATGGGACCTTAAAAGATTGGTATGAGGCACAAAACAACTAACATAAAACAAACTGTACAAATCAGTTACAATGGGACCTTAAAAGATTGGTATGAGGCACAAAACAACTAACATAAAAACAAACTGTACAAATCAGTTACAATGGGCATACCTTAAAAGATTGGTATGAGGCACAAAACAACTAACATAAAAACAAACTGTACAAATCAGTTACAATGGACCTTAAAAGATTGGTATGAGGCACAAAACAACTAACATAAAAACAAACTGTACAAATCAGTTACAATGGACCTTAAAAGATTGGTATGAGGCACAAAACAACTAACATAAAAACAAACTGTACAAATCAGTTACAATGGGACCTTAAAAGATTGGTATGAGGCACAAAACAACTAACATAAAACAAACTGTACAAATCAGTTACAATGGGACCTTAAAAGATTGGTATGAGGCACAAAACAACTAACATAAAACAAACTGTACAAATCAGTTACAATGGGACCTTAAAAGATTGGTATGAGGCACAAAACAACTAACATAAAACAAACTGTACAAATCAGTTACAATGGGCCTTAAAAGATTGGTATGAGGCACAAAACAACTAACATAAAAACAAACTGTACAAATCAGTTACAATGGGCCTTAAAAGATTGGTATGAGGCACAAAACAACTAACATAAAACAAACTGTACAAATCAGTTACAATGGGCCTTAAAAGATTGGTATGAGGCACAAAACAACTAACATAAAACAAACTGTACAAATCAGTTACAATGGACCTTAAAAGATTGGTATGAGGCACAAAACAACTAACATAAAAACAAACTGTACAAATCAGTTACAATGGGCATACCTTAAAAGATTGGTATGAGGCACAAAACAACTAACATAAAACAAACTGTACAAATCAGTTACAATGGGACCTTAAAAGATTGGTATGAGGCACAAAACAACTAACATAAAACAAACTGTACAAATCAGTTACAATGGGCATACCTTAAAAGATTGGTATGAGGCACAAAACAACTAACATAAAACAAACTGTACAAATCAGTTACAATGGGCATACCTTAAAAGATTGGTATGAGGCACAAAACAACTAACATAAAACAAACTGTACAAATCAGTTACAATGGCATACCTTAAAAGATTGGTATGAGGCACAAAACAACTAACATAAAACAAACTGTACAAATCAGTTACAATGGGCCTTAAAAGATTGGTATGAGGCACAAAACAACTAACATAAAACAAACTGTACAAATCAGTTACAATGGGCATACCTTAAAAGATTGGTATGAGGCACAAAACAACTAACATAAAACAAACTGTACAAATCAGTTACAATGGGCCTTAAAAGATTGGTATGAGGCACAAAACAACTAACATAAAACAAACTGTACAAATCAGTTACAATGGGCCTTAAAAGATTGGTATGAGGCACAAAACAACTAACATAAAACAAACTGTACAAATCAGTTACAATGGGCATACCTTAAAAGATTGGTATGAGGCACAAAACAACTAACATAAAACAAACTGTACAAATCAGTTACAATGGGCATACCTTAAAAGATTGGTATGAGGCACAAAACAACTAACATAAAACAAACTGTACAAATCAGTTACAATGGGCCTTAAAAGATTGGTATGAGGCACAAAACAACTAACATAAAACAAACTGTACAAATCAGTTACAATGGGCCTTAAAAGATTGGTATGAGGCACAAAACAACTAACATAAAAACAAACTGTACAAATCAGTTACAATGGGCCTTAAAAGATTGGTATGAGGCACAAAACAACTAACATAAAACAAACTGTACAAATCAGTTACAATGGGCCTTAAAAGATTGGTATGAGGCACAAAACAACTAACATAAAACAAACTGTACAAATCAGTTACAATGGACCTTAAAAGATTGGTATGAGGCACAAAACAACTAACATAAAACAAACTGTACAAATCAGTTACAATGGGCATACCTTAAAAGATTGGTATGAGGCACAAAACAACTAACATAAAACAAACTGTACAAATCAGTTACAATGGGCATACCTTAAAAGATTGGTATGAGGCACAAAACAACTAACATAAAACAAACTGTACAAATCAGTTACAATGGGCCTTAAAAGATTGGTATGAGGCACAAAACAACTAACATAAAACAAACTGTACAAATCAGTTACAATGGGCATACCTTAAAAGATTGGTATGAGGCACAAAACAACTAACATAAAACAAACTGTACAAATCAGTTACAATGGGCATACCTTAAAAGATTGGTATGAGGCACAAAACAACTAACATAAAACAAACTGTACAAATCAGTTACAATGGGCATACCTTAAAAGATTGGTATGAGGCACAAAACAACTAACATAAAACAAACTGTACAAATCAGTTACAATGGGCCTTAAAAGATTGGTATGAGGCACAAAACAACTAACATAAAACAAACTGTACAAATCAGTTACAATGGGCATACCTTAAAAGATTGGTATGAGGCACAAAACAACTAACATAAAACAAACTGTACAAATCAGTTGCAATGGACCTTAAAAGATTGGTATGAGGCACAAAACAACTAACATAAAACAAACTGTACAAATCAGTTACAATGGACCTTAAAAGATTGGTATGAGGCACAAAACAACTAACATAAAAACAAACTGTACAAATCAGTTACAATGGGCATACCTTAAAAGATTGGTATGAGGCACAAAACAACTAACATAAAACAAACTGTACAAATCAGTTACAATGGGCCTTAAAAGATTGGTATGAGGCACAAAACAACTAACATAAAAACAAACTGTACAAATCAGTTACAATGGGCATACCTTAAAAGATTGGTATGAGGCACAAAACAACTAACATAAAACAAACTGTACAAATCAGTTACAATGGGCCTTAAAAGATTGGTATGAGGCACAAAACAACTAACATAAAACAAACTGTACAAATCAGTTACAATGGGCATACCTTAAAAGATTGGTATGAGGCACAAAACAACTAACATAAAACAAACTGTACAAATCAGTTACAATGGGCCTTAAAAGATTGGTATGAGGCACAAAACAACTAACATAAAACAAACTGTACAAATCAGTTACAATGGGCATACCTTAAAAGATTGGTATGAGGCACAAAACAACTAACATAAAAACAAACTGTACAAATCAGTTACAATGGGACCTTAAAAGATTGGTATGAGGCACAAAACAACTAACATAAAACAAACTGTACAAATCAGTTACAATGGCATACCTTAAAAGATTGGTATGAGGCACAAAACAACTAACATAAAACAAACTGTACAAATCAGTTACAATGGGTACAAATCAGTTACAATGGGCATACCTTAAAAGATTGGTATGAGGCACAAAACAACTAACATAAAACAAACTGTACAAATCAGTTACAATGGGCATACCTTAAAAGATTGGTATGAGGCACAAAACAACTAACATAAAACAAACTGTACAAATCAGTTACAATGGGCATACCTTAAAAGATTGGTATGAGGCACAAAACAACTAACATAAAACAAACTGTACAAATCAGTTACAATGGGCATACCTTAAAAGATTGGTATGAGGCACAAAACAACTAACATAAAACAAACTGTACAAATCAGTTACAATGGACCTTAAAAGATTGGTATGAGGCACAAAACAACTAACATAAAAACAAACTGTACAAATCAGTTACAATGGGCATACCTTAAAAGATTGGTATGAGGCACAAAACAACTAACATAAAACAAACTGTACAAATCAGTTACAATGGGCATACCTTAAAAGATTGGTATGAGGCACAAAACAACTAACATAAAACAAACTGTACAAATCAGTTACAATGGGCATACCTTAAAAGATTGGTATGAGGCACAAAACAACTAACATAAAACAAACTGTACAAATCAGTTACAATGGACCTTAAAAGATTGGTATGAGGCACAAAACAACTAACATAAAACAAACTGTACAAATCAGTTACAATGGGCATACCTTAAAAGATTGGTATGAGGCACAAAACAACTAACATAAAACAAACTGTACAAATCAGTTACAATGGGCATACCTTAAAAGATTGGTATGAGGCACAAAACAACTAACATAAAACAAACTGTACAAATCAGTTACAATGGACCTTAAAAGATTGGTATGAGGCACAAAACAACTAACATAAAACAAACTGTACAAATCAGTTACAATGGGCATACCTTAAAAGATTGGTATGAGGCACAAAACAACTAACATAAAACAAACTGTACAAATCAGTTACAATGGGCATACCTTAAAAGATTGGTATGAGGCACAAAACAACTAACATAAAACAAACTGTACAAATCAGTTACAATGGGCCTTAAAAGATTGGTATGAGGCACAAAACAACTAACATAAAACAAACTGTACAAATCAGTTACAATGGACCTTAAAAGATTGGTATGAGGCACAAAACAACTAACATAAAACAAACTGTACAAATCAGTTACAATGGACCTTAAAAGATTGGTATGAGGCACAAAACAACTAACATAAAACAAACTGTACAAATCAGTTACAATGGGCATACCTTAAAAGATTGGTATGAGGCACAAAACAACTAACATAAAACAAACTGTACAAATCAGTTACAATGGGCATACCTTAAAAGATTGGTATGAGGCACAAAACAACTAACATAAAACAAACTGTACAAATCAGTTACAATGGGACCTTAAAAGATTGGTATGAGGCACAAAACAACTAACATAAAACAAACTGTACAAATCAGTTACAATGGACCTTAAAAGATTGGTATGAGGCACAAAACAACTAACATAAAACAAACTGTACAAATCAGTTACAATGGACCTTAAAAGATTGGTATGAGGCACAAAACAACTAACATAAAACAAACTGTACAAATCAGTTACAATGGGCATACCTTAAAAGATTGGTATGAGGCACAAAACAACTAACATAAAACAAACTGTACAAATCAGTTACAATGGGCCTTAAAAGATTGGTATGAGGCACAAAACAACTAACATAAAACAAACTGTACAAATCAGTTACAATGGGCCTTAAAAGATTGGTATGAGGCACAAAACAACTAACATAAAACAAACTGTACAAATCAGTTACAATGGGCATACCTTAAAAGATTGGTATGAGGCACAAAACAACTAACATAAAACAAACTGTACAAATCAGTTACAATGGGCCTTAAAAGATTGGTATGAGGCACAAAACAACTAACATAAAACAAACTGTACAAATCAGTTACAATGGGCCTTAAAAGATTGGTATGAGGCACAAAACAACTAACATAAAACAAACTGTACAAATCAGTTACAATGGGCATACCTTAAAAGATTGGTATGAGGCACAAAACAACTAACATAAAACAAACTGTACAAATCAGTTACAATGGGCCTTAAAAGATTGGTATGAGGCACAAAACAACTAACATAAAACAAACTGTACAAATCAGTTACAATGGGCCTTAAAAGATTGGTATGAGGCACAAAACAACTAACATAAAACAAACTGTACAAATCAGTTACAATGGGCCTTAAAAGATTGGTATGAGGCACAAAACAACTAACATAAAACAAACTGTACAAATCAGTTACAATGGGCCTTAAAAGATTGGTATGAGGCACAAAACAACTAACATAAAACAAACTGTACAAATCAGTTACAATGGGCCTTAAAAGATTGGTATGAGGCACAAAACAACTAACATAAAACAAACTGTACAAATCAGTTACAATGGGCCTTAAAAGATTGGTATGAGGCACAAAACAACTAACATAAAACAAACTGTACAAATCAGTTACAATGGGCATACCTTAAAAGATTGGTATGAGGCACAAAACAACTAACATAAAACAAACTGTACAAATCAGTTACAATGGGCCTTAAAAGATTGGTATGAGGCACAAAACAACTAACATAAAACAAACTGTACAAATCAGTTACAATGGGCATACCTTAAAAGATTGGTATGAGGCACAAAACAACTAACATAAAACAAACTGTACAAATCAGTTACAATGGGCATACCTTAAAAGATTGGTATGAGGCACAAAACAACTAACATAAAACAAACTGTACAAATCAGTTACAATGGCACAAAACAACTAACATAAAACAAACTGCCTTAAAAGATTGGTATGAGGCACAAAACAACTAACATAAAACAAACTGTACAAATCAGTTACAATGGGCATACCTTAAAAGATTGGTATGAGGCACAAAACAACTAACATAAAACAAACTGTACAAATCAGTTACAATGGGCCTTAAAAGATTGGTATGAGGCACAAAACAACTAACATAAAACAAACTGTACAAATCAGTTACAATGGGCCTTAAAAGATTGGTATGAGGCACAAAACAACTAACATAAAACAAACTGTACAAATCAGTTACAATGGGCCTTAAAAGATTGGTATGAGGCACAAAACAACTAACATAAAACAAACTGTACAAATCAGTTACAATGGGCCTTAAAAGATTGGTATGAGGCACAAAACAACTAACATAAAACAAACTGTACAAATCAGTTACAATGGGCCTTAAAAGATTGGTATGAGGCACAAAACAACTAACATAAAACAAACTGTACAAATCAGTTACAATGCATACCTTAAAAGATTGGTATGAGGCACAAAACAACTAACATAAAACAAACTGTACAAATCAGTTACAATGGGCATACCTTAAAAGATTGGTATGAGGCACAAAACAACTAACATAAAACAAACTGTACAAATCAGTTACAATGGGCCTTAAAAGATTGGTATGAGGCACAAAACAACTAACATAAAACAAACTGTACAAATCAGTTACAATGGGCATACCTTAAAAGATTGGTATGAGGCACAAAACAACTAACATAAAACAAACTGTACAAATCAGTTACAATGGGCCTTAAAAGATTGGTATGAGGCACAAAACAACTAACATAAAACAAACTGTACAAATCAGTTACAATGGGCATACCTTAAAAGATTGGTATGAGGCACAAAACAACTAACATAAAACAAACTGTACAAATCAGTTACAATGGGCATACCTTAAAAGATTGGTATGAGGCACAAAACAACTAACATAAAACAAACTGTACAAATCAGTTACAATGGGCCTTAAAAGATTGGTATGAGGCACAAAACAACTAACATAAAACAAACTGTACAAATCAGTTACAATGGGCATACCTTAAAAGATTGGTATGAGGCACAAAACAACTAACATAAAACAAACTGTACAAATCAGTTACAATGGGCATACCTTAAAAGATTGGTATGAGGCACAAAACAACTAACATAAAACAAACTGTACAAATCAGTTACAATGGGCCTTAAAAGATTGGTATGAGGCACAAAACAACTAACATAAAACAAACTGTACAAATCAGTTACAATGGGCATACCTTAAAAGATTGGTATGAGGCACAAAACAACTAACATAAAACAAACTGTACAAATCAGTTACAATGGGCCTTAAAAGATTGGTATGAGGCACAAAACAACTAACATAAAACAAACTGTACAAATCAGTTACAATGGGCCTTAAAAGATTGGTATGAGGCACAAAACAACTAACATAAAACAAACTGTACAAATCAGTTACAATGGGCATACCTTAAAAGATTGGTATGAGGCACAAAACAACTAACATAAAAACAAACTGTACAAATCAGTTACAATGGGCCTTAAAAGATTGGTATGAGGCACAAAACAACTAACATAAAACAAACTGTACAAATCAGTTACAATGGGCATACCTTAAAAGATTGGTATGAGGCACAAAACAACTAACATAAAACAAACTGTACAAATCAGTTACAATGGGCATACCTTAAAAGATTGGTATGAGGCACAAAACAACTAACATAAAACAAACTGTACAAATCAGTTACAATGGGCATACCTTAAAAGATTGGTATGAGGCACAAAACAACTAACATAAAAACAAACTGTACAAATCAGTTACAATGGGCATACCTTAAAAGATTGGTATGAGGCACAAAACAACTAACATAAAACAAACTGTACAAATCAGTTACAATGGACCTTAAAAGATTGGTATGAGGCACAAAACAACTAACATAAAACAAACTGTACAAATCAGTTACAATGGGCATACCTTAAAAGATTGGTATGAGGCACAAAACAACTAACATAAAACAAACTGTACAAATCAGTTACAATGGGTTACAATACCTTAAAAGATTGGTATGAGGCACAAAACAACTAACATAAAACAAACTGTACAAATCAGTTACAATGGGCCTTAAAAGATTGGTATGAGGCACAAAACAACTAACATAAAACAAACTGTACAAATCAGTTACAATGGGCATACCTTAAAAGATTGGTATGAGGCACAAAACAACTAACATAAAAACAAACTGTACAAATCAGTTACAATACCTTAAAAGATTGGTATGAGGCACAAAACAACTAACATAAAACAAACTGTACAAATCAGTTACAATGGGCCTTAAAAGATTGGTATGAGGCACAAAACAACTAACATAAAAACAAACTGTACAAATCAGTTACAATGGGCATACCTTAAAAGATTGGTATGAGGCACAAAACAACTAACATAAAACAAACTGTACAAATCAGTTACAATGGGCCTTAAAAGATTGGTATGAGGCACAAAACAACTAACATAAAACAAACTGTACAAATCAGTTACAATGGGCATACCTTAAAAGATTGGTATGAGGCACAAAACAACTAACATAAAACAAACTGTACAAATCAGTTACAATGGCATACCTTAAAAGATTGGTATGAGGCACAAAACAACTAACATAAAACAAACTGTACAAATCAGTTACAATGGGCCTTAAAAGATTGGTATGAGGCACAAAACAACTAACATAAAACAAACTGTACAAATCAGTTACAATGGGCCTTAAAAGATTGGTATGAGGCACAAAACAACTAACATAAAACAAACTGTACAAATCAGTTACAATGGGCATACCTTAAAAGATTGGTATGAGGCACAAAACAACTAACATAAAACAAACTGTACAAATCAGTTACAATGGGCCTTAAAAGATTGGTATGAGGCACAAAACAACTAACATAAAACAAACTGTACAAATCAGTTACAATGGACCTTAAAAGATTGGTATGAGGCACAAAACAACTAACATAAAACAAACTGTACAAATCAGTTACAATGGGCATACCTTAAAAGATTGGTATGAGGCACAAAACAACTAACATAAAACAAACTGTACAAATCAGTTACAATGGGCATACCTTAAAAGATTGGTATGAGGCACAAAACAACTAACATAAAACAAACTGTACAAATCAGTTACAATGGGCCTTAAAAGATTGGTATGAGGCACAAAACAACTAACATAAAACAAACTGTACAAATCAGTTACAATGGGCCTTAAAAGATTGGTATGAGGCACAAAACAACTAACATAAAACAAACTGTACAAATCAGTTACAATGGGACCTTAAAAGATTGGTATGAGGCACAAAACAACTAACATAAAACAAACTGTACAAATCAGTTACAATGGGCATACCTTAAAAGATTGGTATGAGGCACAAAACAACTAACATAAAAACAAACTGTACAAATCAGTTACAATGGGCATACCTTAAAAGATTGGTATGAGGCACAAAACAACTAACATAAAACAAACTGTACAAATCAGTTACAATGGGCCTTAAAAGATTGGTATGAGGCACAAAACAACTAACATAAAACAAACTGTACAAATCAGTTACAATGGGCATACCTTAAAAGATTGGTATGAGGCACAAAACAACTAACATAAAACAAACTGTACAAATCAGTTACAATGGACCTTAAAAGATTGGTATGAGGCACAAAACAACTAACATAAAACAAACTGTACAAATCAGTTACAATGGGCCTTAAAAGATTGGTATGAGGCACAAAACAACTAACATAAAAACAAACTGTACAAATCAGTTACAATGGGCATACCTTAAAAGATTGGTATGAGGCACAAAACAACTAACATAAAACAAACTGTACAAATCAGTTGCAATGGGCATACCTTAAAAGATTGGTATGAGGCACAAAACAACTAACATAAAACAAACTGTACAAAAACAACTTAAAAGATTGGTATGAGGCACAAAACAATAAAACAAACTGTACAAATCAGTTACAATGGGCATACCTTAAAAGATTGGTATGAGGCACAAAACAACTAACATAAAACAAACTGTACAAATCAGTTACAATGGGCCTTAAAAGATTGGTATGAGGCACAAAACAACTAACATAAAACAAACTGTACAAATCAGTTGCAATGGGCATACCTTAAAAGATTGGTATGAGGCACAAAACAACTAACATAAAACAAACTGTACAAATCAGTTACAATGGGCACAAAACAACTAACATAAAACCTTAAAAGATTGGTATGAGGCACAAAACAACTAACATAAAACAAACTGTACAAATCAGTTACAATGGGCCTTAAAAGATTGGTATGAGGCACAAAACAACTAA
Source organism: Mytilus coruscus (assembly GCA_017311375.1). Taxonomy (NCBI): domain Eukaryota; kingdom Metazoa; phylum Mollusca; class Bivalvia; order Mytilida; family Mytilidae; genus Mytilus; species Mytilus coruscus. The sequence continues at coordinate 98,331,991 of CM029597.1, read as the reverse complement.
CATAAAACAAACTGTACAAATCAGTTACAATGGGCCTTAAAAGATTGGTATGAGGCACAAAACAACTAACATAAAACAAACTGTACAAATCAGTTACAATGGGCATACCTTAAAAGATTGGTATGAGGCACAAAACAACTAACATAAAACAAACTGTACAAATCAGTTACAATGGGCCTTAAAAGATTGGTATGAGGCACAAAACAACTAACATAAAACAAACTGTACAAATCAGTTACAATGGGCCTTAAAAGATTGGTATGAGGCACAAAACAACTAACATAAAACAAACTGTACAAATCAGTTACAATGGGCCTTAAAAGATTGGTATGAGGCACAAAACAACTAACATAAAACAAACTGTACAAATCAGTTACAATGGGCCTTAAAAGATTGGTATGAGGCACAAAACAACTAACATAAAACAAACTGTACAAATCAGTTACAATGGGCATACCTTAAAAGATTGGTATGAGGCACAAAACAACTAACATAAAACAAACTGTACAAATCAGTTACAATGGGCCTTAAAAGATTGGTATGAGGCACAAAACAACTAACATAAAACAAACTGTACAAATCAGTTACAATGGGCATACCTTAAAAGATTGGTATGAGGCACAAAACAACTAACATAAAACAAACTGTACAAATCAGTTACAATGGGCATACCTTAAAAGATTGGTATGAGGCACAAAACAACTAACATAAAACAAACTGTACAAATCAGTTACAATGGGCATACCTTAAAAGATTGGTATGAGGCACAAAACAACTAACATAAAACAAACTGTACAAATCAGTTACAATGGGCATACCTTAAAAGATTGGTATGAGGCACAAAACAACTAACATAAAACAAACTGTACAAATCAGTTACAATGGGCATACCTTAAAAGATTGGTATGAGGCACAAAACAACTAACATAAAACAAACTGTACAAATCAGTTACAATGGGCATACCTTAAAAGATTGGTATGAGGCACAAAACAACTAACATAAAACAAACTGTACAAATCAGTTACAATGGGCCTTAAAAGATTGGTATGAGGCACAAAACAACTAACATAAAACAAACTGTACAAATCAGTTACAATGGGCATACCTTAAAAGATTGGTATGAGGCACAAAACAACTAACATAAAAACAAACTGTACAAATCAGTTACAATGGGCATACCTTAAAAGATTGGTATGAGGCACAAAACAACTAACATAAAAACAAACTGTACAAATCAGTTACAATGGGCATACCTTAAAAGATTGGTATGAGGCACAAAACAACTAACATAAAACAAACTGTACAAATCAGTTACAATGGGCCTTAAAAGATTGGTATGAGGCACAAAACAACTAACATAAAACAAACTGTACAAATCAGTTACAATGGGCATACCTTAAAAGATTGGTATGAGGCACAAAACAACTAACATAAAACAAACTGTACAAATCAGTTACAATGGGCATACCTTAAAAGATTGGTATGAGGCACAAAACAACTAACATAAAACAAACTGTACAAATCAGTTACAATGGGCATACCTTAAAAGATTGGTATGAGGCACAAAACAACTAACATAAAACAAACTGTACAAATCAGTTACAATGGACCTTAAAAGATTGGTATGAGGCACAAAACAACTAACATAAAACAAACTGTACAAATCAGTTACAATGGGCATACCTTAAAAGATTGGTATGAGGCACAAAACAACTAACATAAAACAAACTGTACAAATCAGTTACAATGGGCATACCTTAAAAGATTGGTATGAGGCACAAAACAACTAACATAAAACAAACTGTACAAATCAGTTACAATGGGCCTTAAAAGATTGGTATGAGGCACAAAACAACTAACATAAAACAAACTGTACAAATCAGTTACAATGGGCATACCTTAAAAGATTGGTATGAGGCACAAAACAACTAACATAAAACAAACTGTACAAATCAGTTACAATGGGACCTTAAAAGATTGGTATGAGGCACAAAACAACTAACATAAAACAAACTGTACAAATCAGTTACAATGGGCATACCTTAAAAGATTGGTATGAGGCACAAAACAACTAACATAAAACAAACTGTACAAATCAGTTACAATGGGCATACCTTAAAAGATTGGTATGAGGCACAAAACAACTAACATAAAACAAACTGTACAAATCAGTTACAATGGACCTTAAAAGATTGGTATGAGGCACAAAACAACTAACATAAAACAAACTGTACAAATCAGTTACAATGGGCATACCTTAAAAGATTGGTATGAGGCACAAAACAACTAACATAAAACAAACTGTACAAATCAGTTACAATGGGCCTTAAAAGATTGGTATGAGGCACAAAACAACTAACATAAAACAAACTGTACAAATCAGTTACAATAAAACAAACTGTACAAATCAGTTACCTTAAAAGATTGGTATGAGGCACAAAACAACTAACATAAAACAAACTGTACAAATCAGTTACAATGGGCATACCTTAAAAGATTGGTATGAGGCACAAAACAACTAACATAAAACAAACTGTACAAATCAGTTGCAATGGGCCTTAAAAGATTGGTATGAGGCACAAAACAACTAACATAAAACAAACTGTACAAATCAGTTACAATGGGCATACCTTAAAAGATTGGTATGAGGCACAAAACAACTAACATAAAACAAACTGTACAAATCAGTTACAATGGACCTTAAAAGATTGGTATGAGGCACAAAACAACTAACATAAAAACAAACTGTACAAATCAGTTACAATGGGCCTTAAAAGATTGGTATGAGGCACAAAACAACTAACATAAAACAAACTGTACAAATCAGTTGCAATGGGCATACCTTAAAAGATTGGTATGAGGCACAAAACAACTAACATAAAACAAACTGTACAAATCAGTTGCAATGGGCATACCTTAAAAGATTGGTATGAGGCACAAAACAACTAACATAAAAACAAACTGTACAAATTAGTTACAATGGGCCTTAAAAGATTGGTATGAGGCACAAAACAACTAACATAAAACAAACTGTACAAATCAGTTACAATGGGCATACCTTAAAAGATTGGTATGAGGCACAAAACAACTAACATAAAACAAACTGTACAAATCAGTTGCAATGGGCCTTAAAAGATTGGTATGAGGCACAAAACAACTAACATAAAACAAACTGTACAAATCAGTTGCAATGGGCATACCTTAAAAGATTGGTATGAGGCACAAAACAACTAACATAAAACAAACTGTACAAATCAGTTACAATGGACCTTAAAAGATTGGTATGAGGCACAAAACAACTAACATAAAACAAACTGTACAAATCAGTTACAATGGGCCTTAAAAGATTGGTATGAGGCACAAAACAACTAACATAAAACAAACTGTACAAATCAGTTACAATGGGCCTTAAAAGATTGGTATGAGGCACAAAACAACTAACATAAAACAAACTGTACAAATCAGTTGCAATGGGCATACCTTAAAAGATTGGTATGAGGCACAAAACAACTAACATAAAACAAACTGTACAAATCAGTTACAATGGGCCTTAAAAGATTGGTATGAGGCACAAAACAACTAACATAAAACAAACTGTACAAATCAGTTGCAATGGGCATACCTTAAAAGATTGGTATGAGGCACAAAACAACTAACATAAAACAAACTGTACAAATCAGTTACAATGGGCCTTAAAAGATTGGTATGAGGCACAAAACAACTAACATAAAACAAACTGTACAAATCAGTTACAATGGGCCTTAAAAGATTGGTATGAGGCACAAAACAACTAACATAAAACAAACTGTACAAATCAGTTACAATGGGCATACCTTAAAAGATTGGTATGAGGCACAAAACAACTAACATAAAAACAAACTGTACAAATCAGTTACAATGTGCCTTAAAAGATTGGTATGAGGCACAAAACAACTAACATAAAACAAACTGTACAAATCAGTTACAATGGGCATACCTTAAAAGATTGGTATGAGGCACAAAACAACTGACATTAAAACAAACTGTACAAATCAGTTACAATGGGCATACCTTAAAAGATTGGTATGAGGCACAAAACAACTAACATAAAAACAAACTGTACAAATCAGTTACAATGGGCATACCTTAAAAGATTGGTATGAGGCACAAACCAGCTAACATAAAACAAACTGTACAAATCAGTTACAATGGGCATACCTTAAAAGATTGGTATGAGGCACAAAACAACTAACATAAAACAAACTGTACAAATCAGTTACAATGGGCCTTAAAAGATTGGTATGAGGCACAAAACAACTAACATAAAACAAACTGTACAAATCAGTTACAATGGACCTTAAAAGATTGGTATGAGGCACAAAACAACTAACATAAAACAAACTGTACAAATCAGTTACAATGGGCATACCTTAAAAGATTGGTACGAGGCACAAAACAACTAACATAAAAACAAACTGTACAAATCAGTTACAATGGGCATACCTTAAAAGATTGGTATGAGGCACAAAACAACTAACATAAAAACAAACTGTACAAATCAGTTACAATGGACCTTAAAAGATTGGTATGAGGCACAAAAACAACTAACATAAAACAAACTGTACAAATCAGTTACAATGGACCTTAAAAGATTGGTATGAGGCACAAAACAACTAACATAAAAACACTGTACAAATCAGTTACAATGGGCATACCTTAAAAGATTGGTATGAGGCACAAAACAACTAACATAAAACAAACTGTACAAATCAGTTACAATGGGCCTTAAAAGATTGGTATGAGGCACAAAACAACTAACATAAAACAAACTGTACAAATCAGTTACAATGGGCCTTAAAAGATTGGTATGAGGCACAAAACAACTAACATAAAACAAACTGTACAAATCAGTTACAATGGGCATACCTTAAAAGATTGGTATGAGGCACAAAACAACTAACATAAAACAAACTGTACAAATCAGTTACAATGGACCTTAAAAGATTGGTATGAGGCACAAAACAACTAACATAAAACAAACTGTACAAATCAGTTACAATGGGCATACCTTAAAAGATTGGTATGAGGCACAAAACAACTAACATAAAACAAACTGTACAAATCAGTTACAATGGGCATACCTTAAAAGATTGGTATGAGGCACAAAACAACTAACATAAAAACAAACTGTACAAATCAGTTACAATGGACCTTAAAAGATTGGTATGAGGCACAAAAACAACTAACATAAAAACAAACTGTACAAATCAGTTACAGTGGGCATACCTTAAAAGATTGGTATGAGGCACAAAACAACTAACATAAAAACAAACTGTACAAATCAGTTACAATGGGCATACCTTAAAAGATTGGTATGAGGCACAAAACAACTAACATAAAAACAAACTGTACAAATCAGTTACAGTGGGCCTTAAAAGATTGGTATGAGGCACAAAACAACTAACATAAAACAAACTGTACAAATCAGTTACAATGGGCCTTAAAAGATTGGTATGAGGCACAAAACAACTAACATAAAACAAACTGTACAAATCAGTTACAATGGACCTTAAAAGATTGGTATGAGGCACAAAACAACTAACATAAAACAAACTGTACAAATCAGTTACAATGGGCATACCTTAAAAGATTGGTATGAGGCACAAAACAACTAACATAAAAACAAACTGTACAAATCAGTTACAATGGGCATACCTTAAAAGATTGGTATGAGGCACAAAACAACTAACATAAAACAAACTGTACAAATCAGTTGCAATGGGCCTGAAAAGATTGGTATGAGGCACAAAACAACTAACATAAAACAAACTGTACAAATCAGTTACAATGGGCATACCTTAAAAGATTGGTATGAGGCACAAAACAACTAACATAAAAACAAACTGTACAAATCAGTTACAATGGACCTTAAAAGATTGGTATGAGGCACAAAACAACTAACATAAAACAAACTGTACAAATCAGTTACAATGGGCCTTAAAAGATTGGTATGAGGCACAAAACAACTAACATAAAACAAACTGTACAAATCAGTTGCAATGGGCATACCTTAAAAGATTGGTATGAGGCACAAAACAACTAACATAAAACAAACTGTACAAATCAGTTGCAATGGGCATACCTTAAAAGATTGGTATGAGGCACAAAACAACTAACATAAAAACAAACTGTACAAATCAGTTACAATGGGCCTTAAAAGATTGGTATGAGGCACAAAAACAACTAACATAAAAACAAACTGTACAAATCAGTTACAATGGGCATACCTTAAAAGATTGGTATGAGGCACAAAAACAACTAACATAAAAACAAACTGTACAAATCAGTTACAATGGGCCTTAAAAGATTGGTATGAGGCACAAAACAACTAACATAAAAACAAACTGTACAAATCAGTTGCAATGGGCCTTAAAAGATTGGTATGAGGCACAAAACAACTAACATAAAACAAACTGTACAAATCAGTTACAATGGGCATACCTTAAAAGATTGGTATGAGGCACAAAACAACTAACATAAAAACAAACTGTACAAATCAGTTACAATGGGCCTTAAAAGATTGGTATGAGGCACAAAACAACTAACATAAAAACAAACTGTACAAATCAGTTACAATGGACCTTAAAAGATTGGTATGAGGCACAAAACAACTAACATAAAACAAACTGTACAAATCAGTTGCAATGGGCATACCTTAAAAGATTGGTATGAGGCACAAAACAACTAACATAAAAACAAACTGTACAAATCAGTTACAATGGGCCTTAAAAGATTGGTATGAGGCACAAAACAACTAACATAAAACAAACTGTACAAATCAGTTGCAATGGGCATACCTTAAAAGATTGGTATGAGGCACAAAACAACTAACATAAAAACAAACTGTACAAATCAGTTACAATGGGCCTTAAAAGATTGGTATGAGGCACAAAACAACTAACATAAAAACAAACTGTACAAATCAGTTACAATGGGCCTTAAAAGATTGGTATGAGGCACAAAACAACTAACATAAAAACAAACTGTACAAATCAGTTACAATGGGCATACCTTAAAAGATTGGTATGAGGCACAAAACAACTAACATAAAACAAACTGTACAAATCAGTTACAATGGGCCTTAAAAGATTGGTATGAGGCACAAAACAACTAACATAAAAACAAACTGTACAAATCAGTTACAATGGGCATACCTTAAAAGATTGGTATGAGGCACAAAACAACTGACATTAAAACAAACTGTACAAATCAGTTACAATGGGCATACCTTAAAAGATTGGTATGAGGCACAAAACAACTAACATAAAAACAAACTGTACAAATCAGTTACAATGGGCATACCTTAAAAGATTGGTATGAGGCACAAAACAACTAACATAAAAACAAACTGTACAAATCAGTTACAATGGGCATACCTTAAAAGATTGGTATGAGGCACAAAACAACTAACATAAAACAAACTGTACAAATCAGTTACAATGGGCCTTAAAAGATTGGTATGAGGCACAAAACAACTAACATAAAACAAACTGTACAAATCAGTTGCAATGGGCCTTAAAAGATTGGTATGAGGCACAAAACAACTAACATAAAAACAATAGACATAAAGCACCAAAATAAGAGTACTCACAGTTACTGAAAGCTTGTTCAAAGCCAATTACACCAAATAAATAAATCATGGTCTCCCAGACTAAGTATCAATCATTACATCCAAGGAATTTAGTGTAATTCATAACAGTACAGGAACAAGTCTGCTATTAAAAAGGGGCAATTGGGATCCAAAGGAATACCTACAACCTGTCAATAAACTTTATTGCCGAAACGTACATAGATGTTGTCAAGAAGAAAATAAATAGCAATAAATTTTCTTTGCCCTTAATTAGTTAAAGACGTAGTTACTTGCTATGTGAAATACATATTCTTTACATTTGTATTGTCTTATAACCCATTTGCTGTATGAATAAGAATGAAAAAAAACCAAGTACACATTTCATGCTTTATAGAAAAAATGTGAACTCCATATCTACATCAAAGTAGTGCAAAATTAGGAAGAAACTTATATGGGTTAGATTTTGATTTGAGTTTAGAGTGTCGTTTTTCACAAGGATATACTTTTTTTACTATTTCAAGAGGCCCAAAATACTTCCGTTACTGATTCTCGTTCTGTTTTGTATAGATTAGTTGCAATAATCATGGACATTGCTAACCATAGACTATTCAAACCCGTATCGACTACATCCAAAAATGAGGAAAAACGTAATTTTTTTAAGGTAGAATTCAACAATAAAGGTTTAGATGCTGTAAATATTAGCAATATTTTCCATCAGAAATCTGTACAAAAAACTATACCTGATTACTTCAAAAATAAAGCTACACCTGTTATGTCTTATACTTACACCAAGTCTATTGCATCCAAGATTTTCAACCACAAGAGAGTTTTGGAGGCCTTTAACCTCAAAGATGTGAAATCCAAGCCTACGGATTGCTCATGTTCATCGTCACGATACAAGTATAGTCCAGCTGGTCATGTTATTACTGGTGACCTTGACATCGTTACCAACGAACAACTAAGAGAGTTGTTAGCCAAGGGACCAAAATATAGAATTCCCAGCCCATCAACTGGAAAAGAATTTCAAGTTACTGATGGATGCAGTTGAGGACTATGCAAGAAAATGGGTAAAGCGCGAACTAGACGAACCAGAACTGGACACTTTGTCTGAATGGATCAAAGCTATTCGATCATGCATTCAGAAGCGCATTCAAAACTACGATGCAATATGAGCACAAGAGTTACTAACCCTTTCAAAATCCGGATGTTGTGGATGCTTTATCCTCTTTGCATGACAAATATGTCGTTGTTCCAGCAAATAAAGCCTCCAATAATATTGTCTTCATATGTAAAACCATTAATTGCAAAGTCTCACAACAGAGCTTGGAATAAATAGAACTACTGGTAACCCTACACATTCTTTAACATCATTTACCAAGGACGAAATTTTACAAAATCACAAATCTGTCCTTTCTTTTGGTATCAACATCAAAGAAAACGAAGAAAATTTACCATCATTATACTGGATACCAAAACTACACAAAACTCCATATAAAGAACGATACATAGCTGGGTCATCAAAATGTTCGACTAAACATCTTTCTAAAGTACTGACTTCTATTCTTTCTACAGTTAAAGATGGGCTTCAAAAATATTGTGATGAGATATATTCTACCACTGGTGTTAACCAGATGTGGATTCTCAAAAATTCGAAAGATCTACTGCTTAATCTTCGATCACAATCTTTGCAATTTTGCAGCAACATAAAGACTTTTGATTTTTCTACGCTTTACACTACTATTCCCCATGCTCAGTTGAAAGATCGACTTCACCTCTCATTAAACAGAGCCTTTTCTATAAAAATGGGAATCGTAGATACAATTTTTTTGTTTTGGGTTACAATAATTCATATTTTGTGAAAAACCACACTGAATCTACCAGAAAATATACTGAAGATGATATTATCAAAATGCTGGACTTTTTGATCGACAATATATTTGTTGAGTTTGGAGGATTTATATTTCAACACACAGTCAGTATTCCAATGGGAACTAATTGTGCTCCCCTGCTGGCCGATTTGTTTTTGTACTCGTATGAAGCAAAATTCATTCAGAACCTTCTAAAAGACAAAAAGAAAAATTCTTTAAATTTACTTTCCGATATATTGATGATGTTCTATCATTGAATAACCCATATTTCAGCCAATACTTACATCTCATATATCCCAGTGAACTTGAAATTAAGGATACTACTGATACTAGAAGGACTGTTTCATACCTTGATCTTTCCTCAATATTGACACAGATGGACGACTTCACACGAAAATCTGTGATACACGGGACGATTTCAACTTCCCAATTATCAATTTCCCATTTCTCAGCAGTAACATACCCTCTGCCCCTTCGTGTGGTGTTTACATATCTCAATTGATACGTTATTCTCGTGCTTGTTCACACTATAAGGACTTCATATACAGGAGTATGCTTCTTACGCAGAAACTGCTCCAACAAAGTTATGAGGAGGACAGATTAAAATGACACTCCGTAAATTTTACGGACACCATCACAAATTGGTTGATCCGTACGATGTGTCTTTGTCCAAACTAACTAAGGACATTTTTACCACGTGTTAGATTGTAGTTTGTCATTAAGTCGTCTGATCTTTTAAATACCGAACGTGACTTATTCCCGATTGTGACTGTTTTGCTGAGTGTGAAACAGCATTGCTATAAGACGTGTCACGGTACTTTTCTATCCCAAATTCATGTATTTAATTTTTGATGTTATATTTGTTATTCTCGTCGGATTTTGTCAAATGTCTTAACGTCTTTCTTGTTATATTCGTGTGTTATGGTAAAGATAATTAATCATCCCCTTCATTTATTAGATTTTAGTTTGGTTCAACGAAATTTATACGATATATTTGGTTCACAGTTTGATTCAGAAGAAACACCGACATCGCTAGATAATACAATTTATTATCTAATTACTACCACAATTTGATATTAATAAGTATTGTAATTTTCATTGTTATTAATAAATGTAATGTCAGTATTACAAATCTAATCTTGAATCAATCCTAATCCTATCTTATTTTTGAGAAATATTTTTACAAATTCAAATGTGACGTCACTTTGTGTGTTTTGAAGAATTTCAAATGTGACGTCACTTTGTGCGTTGAGGCTTTGGCTAACTCGGCTGTGTATTTTATGTGTTGGATTAAGTTGTTTTATGTAATGTATCCGTTTTATTCTGTAGTTAGTCCCAACTTCGGTTTTATCATGTATATCTATTATATAATCATTTTATAAAATTTACTGTTTGCAAAATTATAAATTATTCTAAATAATAAGGATGTTCTTGTCCCAGGCAGAAAACCCTGGCCGTGTTAGGCGCAACTTTTGGAAGTTTTGGTCCTCGGTGCTCTTCAGCTTTGTACTTGTTTTGGCTTTCAAACTTTTTCATCTGAGCGTCACTGGTTAATCTTGTGTGGACGAGACGCACGTCTGGCGTATTAAATTGTAAACCTAGTACCTTTTGTTAGCTATTATTCGTGTGTTTCTTTGTCCTATATGTTCTCCCATTTATTTGCATTGTAGTCCTGTCATGTAATGTTGTCATTTTGGTGTTCTGTTTGACGTTGCCATAAAAGCGGGAGGTTTGGCATGCCACAAAACCAGGTTCAACCCACCATTTTTTCTTAAAATGTCCTGTACCAAGTCAGAAAATGGCCATTGTTATATTATAGTTCGTTTCTGTGTGTGTTACATTTTAATGTTGTGTTTTGTTGTGTCGTTGTTCTCCTCTTATACTTGATGCGTTTCCTCAGTTTTAGTTTGTAACCCGGATTTGTTTTTATCTCTATCGATTTATGAGTTTCGAACAGCGGTATACTACTGTTGCCTTTATTTAGTGCACTATCTTGTCAAAGTAGTTGAAGATCATTAAAACAGAAAATTCCAAAAAGTTGTGCCAAATACGGCTAAGGTAATCTATACCTATGGGGTAGTAAAGTACTTTAAGGTTTCAGGGTGTGTATAAAGATGTTTCACAAATACTTTAACCATTTGTGTGAAACAAATAAAGTAATCTACTACTGAGAATCATGGAATCAATTTATAAAAATGAATGCCACAAATATGTACCAGTGGTTTTTAATAGCCACGTTTTGCGGTAGATAATTGAGTTCCTTTAGACAAACATTGTGGAAAATATCAAGTCGGATTGCATATGCATATAAGAAGATGTGGTGTACATACCAATGAGACAGAAACCAGTGTCGGATCCAGAATTTTTTTTAAGGGGGGCCCACTGACTGCCATAAGAGGGGGCCCGCTTCAGTCATGCTTCAGTGATTTCCTATATAATCAACCAATTTTTTCCCACAAAAGGGGGCACCCCCCGTTTGGAAACACCAATGACATAAATAGACTTCAACCTTCAAACCTGAACCATAGATAGGTGTCTATACATTATACATTAGGCAGGTTTAAATCACCCGGGGTATAAAACAATTAAGTAATAGTTAAAGAGACTATCAAACATCTGCCTTGAATGATAGTTAGGTGTCAGTCATGTCGGTCTGACCGGGTTCATATGATCTTGACCTGTTACCTGTTACTTATTCTGTAACTCCCTCCTATATCAGGAGTACCACCAATACTCCAGATCGGCGTAAAATCCTTATAAATACGTTTAAAATCTTCAGTTGATTTAAACGGTAAAACTTTAAAGCTTAAAAGAGATAATATAAAAACCTCTTCTGGGGTATGTGACCCTATCACAGATATTTACATAAGCCATCGTACACGTTTAGGCTGGTCCATCATTTCTATATACACATACACAAAGTAAAAGAGTTCATACATTGTTAAAAGTCTAAAATGTTCCTCAATTATATACACATCTATTCATCATCCAAAAAACCTTGATATGTTCTCTTTAAAAATAGAAACTACCTCTCCAAGAGAATTGTCCGTTCTTGAAATAATTTATGACAGAGGCCACGGGATATAGTTTCTATCTTCTGCTTTGCGATTTCGTCCAAGAACCTAAATTTTGAGCAGTCGACGATAAGTTGGCACACATTGTCATCATTTGTCATCAGTTCGATTGTGACATCCTTGTCCATTAGCCTTTCTGTTAATACTTCTTGTATCAGAATCAAATAGTTGGACCTTATCCTCTCTAATGATGAGCATCTCACTGTGAAATGTTTGATATCTTCCACTTCCTCTTTACAAATTATGCAGATTGGTGACACATGACCATTGCTAAATTTTGAACGGTAATATTGAAGGTACACTGTTCCAGTCGCTAGTTTGGCTTTTAATGATGCTAAAGATATGGCGTATGGATTGGTACCACAGCTTTTTCAAATATTATGTATTTGTCCTTCCTTCACATTTTCATAGTTAAGACGGGCCAGAGTAGATTTTGAGTGCGCTTCTATTATCATTTGATTGATGCAGTGGTCACCAATTGTTTTGTTAACCAGATGTTTCCATACTTGTTTTCTGGGAGGATTATCTATGAGGTCATACGGCGATGGAAGTCATACATGTCACCAATTTTGACAGTTCTCGTGAACCAGCTACCGGATTGGAGTGATTTTGTTGCCAATTGTCTGACGGCTAATTTTCTTTCTACTGAGTTTTCGTTTCTGATTACATTTCAAAAGTTTTTAGAATTCGTATGTGTATTTCTGATTCAATTGATATATGTCCAAGTAATAAGTGTGTGGCGACGTTGGCCGTTCTATCAGGGAGATGTTGAATTTGCCTCAGAATTTTTCGAAAGTATGTTGAAAGGCTTTTGATATCTTCAGCTGTTAATTTGAAGACATCCAGTCCATATAGTAAACGTGGCAAAACATACGTTTGTATCATATGAATGGCTACTTTTGGGTTGACTCCATTAAGTCTATGTAGGCCGGCTCCCATCAGTGCATAAACGGTTCTTTCCGCAGTTATAATTCTGTTTTTGCAACCAGTTTAGTGCCTGAATTTGACATGTTATCTCTTTCAATTCCAAGATGCGTTGATGATGTTGGGGTTGTCATAGTTTTTCCGTTTAGGTGCCATGTGCATTCAGATGTGTCATTAATGGCAAGCAAGACTGACTTTTGTTCGCTGATTTCGTAGCGGTTCTTGTTTGCATATCTTGATTGTATGTCAAGCATGGTTTGAAGTTCATACGGATCTGTTGTTATAAGTGTGACGTCGTCGGCTACTGTTGGGATTCCACAGTAGATAGATCCAATGGTGGCACCAATTTGATTTTCCTCAAATGTTGTCAGTAGAGAGTTGATGAAAAGTTTATATGCTGAAGGGGACCATATGCCTCCTTGGCGTACTCCTTGTTGTTCAACTATTTGGTGTGACAGTTCACCTTTCCTTTTTATTTTTGATGTTAGATCAGTGTACCAATTTTCAAAAAACAGCCAGTTGTTTCCTTCAAGTCCTGTTTTATGCATTTCTCGAAGAAGACCCATATGCCACAAAATATCGAACGCTTTTCTCGCATCCATCAGAGCGATATAAAGACTTGAGTTCTTTTTCTTTGCCTCAATAACCAACTCAGTTATGATCAGGGCCACAATACATGGTATTTCGCCTTTAGTGAAGCCTTTTTGAAGTCAACTTTGGCTTGCTAATATTTTGTCTTCATTCCTAGACAAATGGATCTTTTCGACAACCTTGCCAACTGAGCTTGTTATTGTTATTTTCCTGTACGAGTTGGTACCTGGTAAGTACCTGGCTAAATAGGAAATTGATTATAAAAGCTAAAGCAGTCATTAGCGACGATCCACCATATTTAAGGTGTTCGGCAGATATTTTGAGTTCATCTGGTGACTTTCCATTTTTAAAAGATAAAATAGTCTTTTTAACCATCTCAGTTGTCAATGGTTCAATATTAGTTATGTTTTCTTCCGAAAAGTAATTATGCAAATTTTGCACATCCTTCACTACACTGGTTTTGAATAGTGGATCAAAGTTCAAATTTTCAGTTGGAGTTGCCAAATCAAAAAATAGTCTGCTCAGGCTTCTCGGATTGTTGTGTCAGTGTTCAGTTCTATCCCTTTAAAATTAAATGTGGATGCACATGAATTCAGTGGATCTCTTTGTTTACGAACAAGTTTGTAAAATCCTTCTTTGTCACTTTCATTAAGTTCCAAAAAACGCTGATATTTTTCGTTTCGTTTTTGTGCTTCAGATTTTCTCTGTATAGATCTCAAAATTCTGTTTGCTTTTCTTCAGTTCTTTATATTCTTTCTGAGTTGGATCTTTCTGCTTTCCTGATATTTTCCATCTACCATAACATTCTTTGCTAGTTTTTGAAGCTGAGGCTATATCTGGGTTCCAATTAATTTTCCTCTTTTTCTGAATTTTGTTGGGTGTTTTAACCTGCTTTAACGCATTTTTTCATTAAGTATTGTGCACAATTGTTCTATTTTTTCTGCTGCATTGTCACACGTTAGAGCATTGATATCTGCTGTGAAGGATACTAAATCTTTTTCTATATCATCAGCATATTTTTGTTTATCACATTTTTCCACACAACACGTTTATTGATCTTTCGTTCATTTCTAATATCTGCTTTTGGAACAGAACATGGAAGCATCACCAGTACTGGATCATGGGTCGAGGTATTTTCTGGTTCTCTCTCAAATGTTGTGTAAAAGTTTATGATGTCTTAATTTTGAATGAAGTAGTCTATTTGTGATTCATCCCTCCCATTGTAATGATAGAAAGTATTTCGTTTAAGGCAAGTTTTTGTTACATACAATTTTTGTTCTTCCAAAAAGTTTCTAAAAGTTTTGTCTCTTGATATCCCACCTTTCCTATGCAGTGATGCGTTCATATCGCCACCAAAAATTATGTCTGCAGTAGTGCCATATTTCTCTATTATCTCTGAAACTTCATCCAAGACAGCCTGGTAATCATCAGATGTTATTGTAGTACCTCTAGTTGGCATGTAGGCGCATATCAGGATCAGTGGTTTTTCTAATGTTAATATTACCTAATGACTTACTTGACTTAATCCACTTCGTCCCAAGGGGGACATAGGGCAACTACAGTTTCTTTCCATTTCTTCCTGTCCATGGCTATTCGTTTTGTTTCTTTCCAGGTCTTCCCAATTTTGCTCAGTTCAGTTTTAGTCCCCTGCACCAGGTGTTTTTGGCCTCCCCTTTTCGATGTCCTTGGGGTTCCATTCTATGGCTTACTTGGTAATGTTTGAGTCTTTTTTTCTGAGGGTATGTCCGATCCACTTCCACTTTCTAGTTCTTATTATCTGAGTTGTTGGCTGTTGTTTGGTTCTTCTCCATAACTCATTGTTAGATATTTTGTTTGGCCATCTGATGTTGAGGGTGTTTCTCAAACATTTATTGACAAAAGTTTGGATAGATTTGATGGATGCTGCTGTTTCTCTCCAGGTTTCTGATCCGTATAAGAGTATTGATTTGACATTGGTAGTAAATATCCTTAACTTTGGGCTAGTTCTTAAAGCATTACTCCTCCAAACAGGTTTAAGTATGGAAAATACCTGTTGTGCTTTCTTTTTTCTCGCCGATATGTCTTCGTCTGTGTCTCCTGATGTACTGACAATACTTCCAAGGTAAGTGAATTGTTGTACATCTTCAACAGTAGAGTCATTGATCTTAAGACAATCTTGCTGGTTTGTATTTAGCCTCATTGATTTTGTTTTCTGGGTTTTGATGTATAGGCCTGTTTGTTTTGTTGCTGTTTCAAGACTTTTGGTCTGATGTTGTGCATCTTGGAAGCGATGGGATAATGTACAAATGTCATCAGCAAATTCTAGGTCTTCTGTGAGAGTCCATCCAATGCCTTTCGGATCTTTGTAGGCTGTTTTACGAACCCAGTCAACTACTATTAGGAAAAGGAGAGGAGAGAGAATACAACCTTGACGTACCCCAGTTGTAACAGGGAATGGTTCGGTCATAGTTCCACCATGTATAACTTGACAGGAAAATTGGTCGTATAACAGTTTTATCATTTTGATGATCTTTTGTGGAATTCCATAGTGTCCAAGAATGTCCCAGAGGACCTGGTGGTCAATGCTATCAAAAGCTCTCTGGAAATCCACAAAATTTAGGTAAAGTGTCGTCTGCCATTCTATTGTCTGTTCGATAATAATTCTCAATGTGGCTATTTTGGTCTACACATGATCTTTCTTGTCTGAAGCCAGCTTGTTCATCTCTTAGTATCTTATCCACTTCATTTTTCATTCTGCTAAGGATGGTGCTACAGAGCAGTTTGCTCGGTATGGACAGTAAAATGATACCTGTCCAGTTGTTGCAAAATGACTTGTTACCTTTTTTGGGTATTTTCACTTAAAGTCCTTTACTCCAATCGTCTGGTATTTCTTCTTCCCAGATCTTATTTAGTAGTTGTAACAGGCTAAGGACAGAGGTATCATCCAAGACTTTAATAGCTTCTGGTGGTATGTTATCAATGCCACCTGCTTTCCCATTTTTTAGACTTTTGATAGCTTTGGTAACTTCAGCTCTTGTTATTTTGTTGGTTTTGATGTTCAATGTTGGACCATTTTGTGTAGTTCAGGTGGATCTGTAGGTGGTGGTCGGTTAAGAACCTGCTCAAATTGCTCTTTCCACCTTTCAAGTTGATCTTCCAGTTTAGTGAGGGTCTTGTTTTCTTTATCTTTGATTGGTGTATTTGAGGTTGGTGGTTTACCGCTTAATTGCTTTGTAATGTTGTATAGGGTTTTGATGTCTCCCTTACTAAAGGCGGCTTCGGCTTCTTTGGCTAGTTGTTCTACGAAGTTCCTTTTATCTTGTTTGCAGCTTTTCTTCACCTCTTTATCTTTATTGCTATACTGTTCTTTAGTCTGCTTTTTCTGCTGTCTAGTTATAGCCGTTAGAACTTTTTCTTTCACTTGTCGTCTTCCGTTGACAATTTTCCATGTATTTTCTGACATCCATTGCTTGCGGTTTTGTTGTAGATAACCGATCGTTTCTTCACATGATTGAACAATAGAATCATTTCCCATGCTGTGTTGATGTTAGTTTCGTCATCATGTAGGTTTTCAAGTACACTGAATTTGTTTCGGAGCAGAATTTGATAGTCTTGAACAACTTTAGGGTCTTTGAATAAATCAACATTAAATTTCTTTCTTCTAGACTTTGTTATTTTCTTTGAAAGTAGTTTTAGTTTTATCTTTGCAATGATTAGGTGGTGATCTGATGCAATATCGGCTCCTCTCTTGTTTCGCACATCTTGTAGAGATTACCTCCATCTTTGTGATATAGCAATATGGTCTATTTGATTTTCTGTTGCTCCCTTTGGCGAATTACCTAATATTAATGGATATTTGATAATGTTAATTGTAAAATTTTTATCCTAAAGATTTTCAACATACTCAATCATGATCAGTAAAAGTATGATTTTTTTCCATTCCTAGAATAAGATTTATCTTCTGCGTAGTCCATTCTAATTTATGAAAGAAATTAGACTCATTCTTTCAAGCTCTTTTAAAGTTTAGACGGGGGGAAACTATGTAAGTTTTGAGACTAAAATTTTAACGTGTAGATCATTTGCTTCGTTCACAAAAACTCGGATAGCAGATTAAAATTTTCCTTAGGATTTTTCAGTATACGGATATGGATAGTAAACTGCACATTGCTAGAAGGCACAGAAATATTGATGCCAACGTTAAATATGTTAATAATGTAATACAAATAGACAGAAAATACGAAGAAAACTTGAAAATCATTGATTAACAAAAGTTTAATCTTCTCACCGAGTCCCTGTGGTGTTCCCATACCAAAATACAGACTTCGCCTTCTGCTCATATTATTTGTAAAGACTGCATCTAATACACATCTTTGGATCACTTACATATTTTTAGAGACTGCATGTGATACACATCTTCTTTGGAACATACATAGTTTTAATATAAGGTCTAGACTTATACCATGGTCAAATATCTATAAACCTTCGATATGTCAATCCTATCCAGTAGTTATAGAAGTCAACCATTACCTTCGAAATGTCAATCCTACCCAGTAGTTATAGAAGTCAGCCATTACCTTCGATATGTCAATCCTACCCAGTAGTTATAGAAGTCAGCTATTGCCTTCGATGTGTCAATCCTACACAGTAGTTATAGAAGTCAGTTATTACCTTCGATGTGTCAATCCTACCCAGAAGTTATAGAAGTCAGCTATCTACACGTTTGAAGATACCAATCTTCGAGCATTCAAAATGTGCTTTAAATGCGACAAAATGGGGAACAGCATCTCGGAAAATTGATTTCATTTTTTATTTAATAATGTTTTTGAATGACTGGCTCAATCTGGGACTATTATACTAACCTAGGCTCATTCAACTACTATTATACTAACCCAGACCCAATCAACTACTATTATACTAACTTAGGCTCAATCAACTACTATTATACTAACCCAGGCTCAATCAACTACTATTATACTAACCCAGGCCCAATCAACTACTATTATACTAACCCAGGCTCAATCAACCACTATTATACTAACCCAGACCCAATCAATTACTATTATACTAACCCAGGCTCAATCAACCACTATTATACTAACCCAGACCCAATCAATTACTATTATACTAACCCAAGCTCAATCAATTACTGCTATACAAACCCGGGCTCAATCAATTACTATTATAAATCTCCAATATGTTCAAAAACCTCGCCCGTAATATAAATTATGTAATTCATTGACCGCTCCCGACATGTGTAACCTCAAGGCATATTTTAGCGGCGATCGATGTCTTTCAAAATTACTGCACTTTTCTTGTATCCCTGGTGCTTTCGACTGGAGAACCGTCGTACACTAGCATCGCACAAGTTGGCACTCCGAGGCGGATGGGGAGCAAGAAGGTGAACTGTGGTTTATTTTTATCAATAGTACCGCTTAAGTCGACGCTAGGGGCCGTCTTGACCTTGTTGTAGGGTATGAATGATTGGTTCATTGTTGAAGACCCTACATAAACTGTCAAGATGAAGAACAGGAACAAAAGCCCTGTTCATTGATAATTTTCTGTTTTCTATGTATTGTGTGCGATTTTGTCTCATGTACATTTACTCCATATCCTTTCATTTTCTAACATATATATTTTTTTTTTGTGTCGAGATTTAATCCAACTTGTGTGTCGGACACGTAATGCAAAACAGACGAGGAAGAGAGAGAGAGATCAAAGTTATCTTTCTTTACCTGCTGATCAAGAGCTTTATAATAAGTATATAATAGAGCCATTGTCGAGTTTGAAAATTAAAAAAAGAAAGTAAAATATGCAATACAGATAAACAAACAAAAATATCATGAATATGGATACCCAGAAGAACAACCATGTGTCTTTCCAGCGATTGGCCACAGAACGAATATCATGAATATTGATACCCAGATTAATAACCATGTGTCTTTCCAGCGATTGGCCACAGAACGAATATCATGAATATTGATACCCAGAAGAACAACCATGTGTCATTCCAGCGATTGGCCACAGAACGAATATCTTGAATATTGATACCCATCTGACTCATGGGTGTACTCAATCTAATTAAATCTTATACGAACACGCGAGTTGTGATAGATCTGAATTTTAATCAGATTGATATTTGGTATGAAGATGTATTAGCATTGGCAGATCTCATTTCCATGGAGATTATTTGACTCCACCCCTTAGTCATTGTCTATTGACTATGAATGTTTTGCATAGTTTACAAGTTTTATAAAGTTTGTGATGGTTTAAAGGAAAGCACTTGTGATAAGTCATTAATGGTATTTGGTAATCAGTTTTATAAACATTGGCATTTCTTGTTTCCATGGAGGTAATTTGGTTCTGCACCTTCCGTCATGGTTTATTGCCTTTGTATGCTTTACATAGCTTACATGTTTAAATATTGCTATTTCAATTTCAACATTTGCATTTAACTATCAAAATTACCAAACAGCGAGACATATCTCTGTGTCCACTGTTTATAAGCATTAAGATAAATATCTTAGGCTAAAGTTAGCCTTTAATTAATGCACCCAATCTGAAGTTAGCCATTAATTAATGCACCCAATCTGATGGCCAGAGGAGTGATCGGTAATAAATTACCACATACCAAAGTGAACGTCAGTTACAATTTTATATATATGCTTTCGTTACTTTTGATTGGTTTCACAGTATGTAATATCATATCCTGTGTTGCATGTTTAACAATCAATAAACTTATTGTTGTATCACATTTCTTAAAAATGTCTAATCTTATTTCTGATCTAATTATAGATAATTATTGAAAACTGATACTAAATACAACAATCTATGTCGAGTGTTTGTACCACCTTTTGTAACGGGAAGATTTATTTTTACCTCTTTGATTCGTTGTCGGTAAAACGTGTATGTATCTACGTAACTTTATTGTCAGATAACAAGTTTAAATTGTTCTGGGTGAAACTGAAACCTTCAATTTGTACTACAAATGCGATTTAATGACTTCTGAAGTTTTGAAGGAAAATTACCATATTTTAACATATTTTGTAAAATTGAGGTTTTTATTTGGCACCTGTAAAATAAGTTATGATTTCATTTTATAAGTTTATTATAATTCTTGTCTCAATTTTATTCATGAACATATGAAAATAAAAAAAAGATTATTAAAAACATGTTAACTTACAGAAACAATCTAATAATAAATATAACAACGAGGAGATTTTTGTACCCAAGATGTTTGTTCAATTTTGATCTTTTATATAACCAACAAATATAGTCGATTTTCTATAAATAATGATGAAGCGACTCACCTTACTTTTCTATAAGTAATGATTGAGTGACTCACCTTGTCGACTTTTCCATACGTAATGATTGAGTGACTCACATTGTCGACTTTTCCATACGTAATGATTGAGTGACTCACCTTATCGGCTTTTCTAAAAGTAATGATTGAGTGACTCACCTTGTCGACTTTTCTAAAAGTAATGATTGAGTGACTCACCTTGTCGACTTTTCTAAAAGTAATGATTGAGTGACTCACCTTGTCGACTTTTCTATAAGTAATGATTGAGTGACTCACCTTGTCGACTTTTCTAAAAGTAATGATTGAGTGACTCACCTTGTCGACTTTTCCATAAGTAATGATTGAGTGACTCACCTTGTCGACTTTTCCATACGTAATGATTGAGTGACTCACCTTATCGGCTTTTCTAAAAGTAATGATTGAGTGACTCACCTTGTCGACTTTTCTAAAAGTAATGATTGAGTGACTCACCTTGTCGACTTTTCTAAAAGTAATGATTGAGTGACTCACCTTGTCGACTTTTCTATAAGTAATGATTGAGTGACTCACCTTGTCGACTTTTCTAAAAGTAATGATTGAGTGACTCACCTTGTCGACTTTTCTATAAGTAATGATTGAGTGACTCACCTTGTCGACTTTTCTAAAAGTAATGATTGAGTGACTCACCTTGTCGACTTTTCCATACGTGATGATTGAGTGACTCACCTTATCGGCTTTTCTATAAGTAATGATTGAGTGACTCACCTTGTCGACTTTTCTATAAGTAATGATTGAGTGACTCACCTTGTCGACTTTTCCATACGTAATGATTGAGTGACTCACCTTGTCGACTTTTCCATACGTAATGATTGAGTGACTCACCTTGTCGACTTTTCCATACGTAATGATTGAGTGACTCACCTTATCGGCTTTTCTAAAAGTAATGATTGAGTGACTCACCTTGTCGACTTTTCTAAAAGTAATGATTGAGTGACTCACCTTGTCGACTTTTCCATACGTAATGATTGAGTGATTCACCTTGTCGACTTTTCCATACGTAATGATTGAGTGACTCACCTTGTCGTCGACTTTTCCATACGTAATGATTGAGTGACTCACCTTGTCGACTTTTCCATACGTGATGATTGAGTGACTCACCTTGTCGACTTTTCCATACGTAATGATTGAGTGACTCACCTTATCGGCTTTTCTAAAAGTAATGATTGAGTGACTCACCTTGTCGACTTTTCTATAAGTAATGATTGAGTGACTCACCTTGTCGACTTTTCTAAAAGTAATGATTGAGTGACTCACCTTGTCGACTTTTCCATAAGTAATGATTGAGTGACTCACCTTGTCGACTTTTCCATACGTGATGATTGAGTGACTCACCTTATCGGCTTTTCTATAAGTAATGATTGAGTGACTCACCTTGTCGACTTTTCCATACGTGATGATTGAGTGATTCACCTTGTCGACTTTTCCATACGTAATGATTGAGTGACTCACCTTGTCGACTTTTCCATACGTAATGATTGAGTGACTCACCTTGTCGACTTTTCCATACGTATTTATTGAGTGACTCACCTTATCGGCTTTTCTAAAAGTAATGATTGAGTGACTCACCTTGTCGACTTTTCTAAAAGTAATGATTGAGTGACTAACCTTGTCGACTTTTCTATAAGTAATGATTGAGTGACTCACCTTGTCGACTTTTCTATAAGTAATGATTGAGTGACTCACCTTGTCGAGTTTTCTAAAAGTAATGATTGAGTGACTCACCTTGTCGACTTTTCCATAAGTAATGATTGAGTGACTCACCTTGTCGACTTTTCTAAAAGTAATGATTGAGTGACTCACCTTGTCGACTTTTCTATAAGTAATGATTGAGTGACTCACCTTGTCGACTTTCCCATAAGTAATGATTGAGTGACTCACCTTGTCGACATTTCCATACGTGATGATTGAGTGACTCACCTTGTCGAGTTTTCCATAAGTAATGATTGAGAGACTTACCTTGTCGACTTTTCCATAAGTCATGATGGAGCGACTCACCTTGTCGACTTTTCCATAAGTAATGATGGAGCGACTCACATTGTCGACTTTTCCATAAGTAATGATTGATCATGAGCGACTTACCTTGTCGACTTTCCCATAAGTAATGGGGGCTAGGATGAAATTTTTAAAAAGGCAGGACAGGAGTTTTGAGTTAAAAAAAAGGCAGGATGAGCAACTTGGCAAAAAAAAAAGGCAGGATGACAATTTATGTAAAAAAGTCAGGATAAACTAATAAAAAAAAAAGGCAGGACCGAATAGAGTGAAAAAAAAAAGGCAGGACAGAGATTACAACTTGCAGGACAACATTTTCATCCTAGCCCCTCCCCTACAAAAATCAAATGGTAGCTCCTAAATCATACTTGAAGTCGAAAAAAAACAAATTTGGTTTCTGGTGAACAGTTGCCTCAATTCGATCAAACAACGTCTCCTTTTTGTCGAGCCTGCGACATTTATATCGCGAAAGCGAGACATAGCGATCCTAGATTTCGTCGTCGGCGTCGGCGGTGTCAACATTTAGGTTCAGTCTGTGCTTTTAGTATTTTTTTTAGAAATCAATAACTTTGTCAAACCATCATGGAATATTAGGAAATTTGGACAGAAGCTTGTTTATGACCAAAATACCAAGAGCAAAATTTTGAAAATGTTTATTTTCATTTTTCCGTATTTAAGATAAATTGACTTAGTTTTATTTTACTTTTAACAAGTAGATACAGTCTGGAGTTAAAGTTAGATGTTTCTGATAGATGGACTTAGTTTTTGTACAGTTAACATTTACAGACAGTCTGGGATTAAACGTTTCGACATGATAAATTTGTAAACCTTCATGGATTGTTATGAAGCTTGGACAGAAGCTAATCTTCAAGACCACGAAAAGCATCTAAAAAAAAAGAGTTGATTGTTTTTAAATTCTGTATTTTACTGATAAATGAACTCACTTTTTAAGTCAACATTACACTATTACACTGACAGCAGCAATTTCAGCCGAGACACAGAGTCCCGCGGACTTGACGAAATTTTTATATATTTAATGCTACTATGATATATCTTCTATAAACAGTTGCACAGATTGACTATAGTCAAAACTAAGATATATTACAAACACTCGTTCTGAACATGCATGAAATATTTGCTACTGGAGGTTAAGCAACCAACAATCATTCAATTAATATTACAAACACGACAATGTGTCTTTCTTAATGCTAACAGCCCATTTTTGAGTCGTGTCATATCAATAGCAATGCACAGTAAAACATAAATAAACATAATAAATATCATAGAAACCACAACAGAGAAGAAATTCGAATAATTTTTATCAGTAAGAAAATAATTTGTTTATTTGGGGGACATTTTTAAACATTCGAGCTTTGAGACATACTTCTGTTTCTTTGACCACATTATCATATTTCATAATAATTTATACTTTTGTGGCTAACAGCACTTTCTATTAACTGACTAAAACGATGTGAGTACTATTATTGAATATTTATAATATATACTACAGATAAATCATTACACAGAATGTTTAAGACGACAAATTAAGCTGTCTTTTATAGAATCGATAAACAATTGATGGGAACACCAATAACATAAACTAAATGCTCTCATACAAGTGACTGTATCCTAACTGTGAAGGCACAAGAGTAATATTTACCTAGTTAATCAATGCCAGATTCACATTGTTTTCATTTCCTCATACTTCGTATAACTAAGCGGACGCAACTTTGTTGGTGTTCACATTTGATATCAGATGAATTTGGCTATTCTTGTATGTCTCTTTTACCTTTTGGTCATATAGCTCTTGATGTTTCCATGTATTTATACATCACTGGTTTTCAAATATTCAGGATTAAGCGTTCCTGATGAAGGTTAATCCAGAAAAGCGTTATTTTTATTTCGGAGTACAATTTATTTTGATCTACATCATTTAAAAAGATAACTGTGTTTTTGTACGATATACAATTGTTTAAAACTACTTTTTTTAATTATTTTTATCACTACTATATCGTTGTTTTAGAGTTGGTGGTTTGTACAATATACCACTTTTAACTGCATTTGTTTGTACTTTGATCACTATTATATCGTTGCTTCAGAGATGGTGTTGTCGTACGATAAAGTACAGTATATTTTTGTTTGTATTTTTATCACTATTTTATCGTTGTTTAGAAATGGTGTTCTCCTGTACTGTTTAAGAGATGGTGTTCTCTTGTTTGATTTTTTTTGTATGTTCTTTTGATAGTCCACTAATCGCGATAAACAGGAGGAGTGTTGAGTTATCAAACCACGCCATGCACTTTTTCCAAGAACCTCGCCAGTGATTGTTATATCAACAAACAATTGGCATTCCCATGGGAAACAAATGCACTCCTCTTTTTGCCGACTTGTTTCTTTACTCATATGAGGCTGACTTCATGCAGGAGCTTCTTCGGACAAGGAAAAGAAGCTAGCATTATATTCTTTAACTTCACTTTCCACATATATAGATGATGTCCTCCCACTAAATAAATTAAAGTTTGGTGACAATGTTGAACGCATCTATCCCATCAAACTTGAAATAAAAGATACAACAGGTACAATTAAATCTGCCTCTTATCTTGACTTACATCTAGAAATTGACAAGAGGGTCGATTAGGAACATCTTCCCAATTGTGAACTTTCCATGTCTATGTAGCAACATACTAGCAGCGCCTGCACATGGAATATATGTCTCCCAGTTGATACGATGTTCCAGGGCTTGCGTTTCCTATCGTGAATTCTTTGATAGAGGGTTGCTGCTCATAAAGAAACTATTAAACCATGAGTTCCAAGTGGTGAAGTTGAAACCATCCCTTCGAAAATTTTACGGACGCCATCACGAGTTGGTTGACCGTTATGAAATTCTTTTTTTTTTACAGATGACGACCGATATGTTCCAATCGTCGTAACCACAATCCTGTCCTCCTTTTCCCCGAATGTGACCTACCGAATTATACGTATCACCGGTTTGTACTTACATGAGCAACACAATGGGTGCCACACGTAGAGAAGGGCCTGCCTACCCTTCCGGATCACCTGACACGTGTTGCTCAGTCTTTAGTTTTCTATGTTGTGTTTTGTATACTGTTGTATGTTTATCTTTTGATATTTTTTGAAATGGCGTTGTCAGTTTATTTTCGACTTATGAGTTTGAATGTCCCTTTTGGTATCTTTTGCCTCTCTTTTATATGTCATATTGTAATATTTTAATGATAGAGAATTCAACTTTTATAGCCATTTTTATAACGCTTTGCAAATTGTAGAGACACTTGTCGATTGTTAAAGACTGTATGTTACTGTCTAGGTTTTTTTGTCATTGGGTCGTCGTCTCATTGACATATGCTCTATATCTCTTTTTATTCTCGATTTTAGGACATTCTTAATAACATGTTTGCTTGTAAATAGCAGATAAAACTGTAAAGAATGCTTAGGAAGTAAAATCACAGAGAGGACTTGATTTTTTTTTGTGGGGGAGGATCTCCTTCATATGGTTCTAAATTGGTGTATTTGTGTACTTTTCTAATATTTTTGACTCCCGCCCTGTCATTTTTTCATTCCGCATCCCCCTTTTTGAAAATCATGGATACACCACTAAATAGGGTGCCATAGAAAGTTGTAAAATATAAAATTAGGAGACGTGGTATGAATGCCAATGAGACAACTATCCACCAAAGTTCAAATGAAGTGGATGTAAGCAATTATAGGCAACCGTACGGCCTTCAACAATGAGAAAAATCCATACCGTATGGTCGGCTATAAAAGGCCCGGACAAGAAAAATATGAAACAATTCAATTGAGAAAACTAACGGCCTAATTTATAACAAAACAGCTTAAGAAAAACAAATATGACAGACATGAACCAACGACAACTACTGAACTACAGGCTCCTGACTTGGGACAGGCACATAAAGAATGTAGTGGGGTTAAACATGTTTGTGAGCGCTCAACCCTCCCCTAACCTGGGACAGTGGTGTAACAGTACAACATAAGAACTAACTATACAAATCAGTTGAAAAAGGCTTAACTCATCAGATATATACAAATAGAAATACATTTAACAAAAACACAAAGTGGACGTGGACGGGTACTTATACATCCCAAAAACAAAAAGACACTAAGTACAGATCTGAGAGTTATCGCAGTTACTGACAACTAGTTCAAAGCCAACAACAACTAATGAAAAAATCATGTATCTAAGACTAAAATATCAATTCAATTCACATTCCGGTACACATTCAATATCCAATGGAATATATGTTTCGCTTTCCTACTTTTTAGGGATATAATTCCCTTTGTTTTGGGGGTGATTTTAATTCTCTGTTTAATGTGTATCATGTTCATTTCGTAACAAATCTCTAAGTTTTATATGACAATAAAATATTTTGATTTTTTTGTATAACACAAAAGGCAGTTATATCAAATGTCTTAAAGTTGTTAACTTCTCATTTAAAAATTTGAAAAAATCATCTGCAATCCATCTTACAAAAACAACAATACTTAAAAGAAGTTGAATTAGCAAAATTAAATATAGCTAAAACAATATTTCAGGGAAGGAAATTACCATTATAGAGTGAAAAATTGAGTACTAAATATTTATTATTGTAATATATTTTGTATTTTCTACAGGTGTTGACTGAGGTATGATTAATTTCCCGCATACCTGTTTAAATGATGATATGCACTACTTATCTAGTTTTTTTTTATAATTTTTCATGACTATTATCAGTATCCATCATGCTTGTAAATTTTAATGAAATATGGCATCTGCAATTTTGTAGATATATTGTTTCTGTAAATTTACTTGATTATCTGACTGAAACACTTTGTCTTGTCATATTTCTATAAAATACATATTTTAAGTTAATCAAATTCAAACTGATAAGTGTAAACAGCTAGAACTGGAAAAGGATTCATTCAAGGGAAATTCTTTACCACAAATCACAGAAACATTTTACATGGCATCTTTCATCCTAAATGACTATAAAACCTCTATGAGTATGTGACACTATTGAATTAAATTAATTAATGAAAAAGGCATATCATTATGAATATAAGGACCTCTAAACACGACTTTTAAAATCTTTTACATGAATGGTAAACTAGATAAACAAGTAGAGGAATAAGATTGTATCTTTTTTAAACTCCATATTGTATTTACTTTTATCTTTAATTTTCAAAGGAAACGAATTATTTCTCCCCTTCCTATCTGAAACAAATTATTTTTTTCAAGAAATTAAGTTTTAAAAAGATTTCAGGGTATCAAATGTAACTATACCTAGAAATGGAAATTTTGTTTATTACGCATATATGTTTTAATAAGCTGATACAAGTAAACATATCACAAGTTTGGGTATAAAATAATTATTGGGCGTCTTTGCGGAGTCATATTGTTGTTTACTGTCTAAATCACGACATTACCACGTTTATGAAATTATCCCAGTAACGCATGTCTTATGTAATGATTTTATACATTTATATTACACGCCTGATTATTTTAAAGTGTGTTTTATTTTATATTTAAATAAACACAAGCCTAAAGCATATTCGGTAGGTTTTTTTTTACCGAACTTGGAACTTAATTAATAAAACTAGATACTGTTATGAAATGGAAATAATCTAATGCTCGAGCCAGAAAAATAAAATAAAAAGAAACCCTAAATAAATAAAACGAAAGAAAAAAGGACAGGAACTCAGGTATTATCTATAACGGACAAATTTCCTATTGTACTATGAGTTTGCTATGTCCATTTATCAGGTAAAATCTTAAAATCAAATAATGTAAAAATTAACATGTTTGTATCTTCCCCTAAAGACGAAAGTAGGAGGGTGAGACGGAGGCTCTGGATTAGGGGGATGGGGGATTCCTCTAAAGACGAATGTAGGAGGGTGAGACGGAGGCTCTGGGGGATGGGGGAGGCTTTAATTTCTGTTTCCCTAATTTGTAACTCATTTTTCTCTATTCTTTATTTTCTTTCCCCTTCATTCTCTATTCTTTATTTTCTTTCCCCTTCATTCTCTATTCTTTATTTTCTTTCCCCTTCATTCTCTATTCTTTATTTTCTTTCCCCTTCATTCTCTATTCTTTATTTTCTTTCCCCTTCATTCTCTAGTCTCTATAATTTAGCACTCTTTATTTTCTATTCTTTATTTTTGGCCCATTTTTCTCTATTTTCTATTTTTTGGTCTATTATTCTCTATTCTGGAAACACCATCCAGACACGCATTATTGAACACTTATGAACAAACTAGGCAATGCATTGCTTTGTGTGAAGATTTATTAAAGATGGAGCGAATTTTAAAATAACCACGTAATTATACCATGCTATTATATATGATGTAATTAAATAATTAAAATGAAACCCTAGAAGGCTCTGCTAACTTTGTATACCCCAGTGATGTACCAGGGTATCATTAGCAGGTTTAGTTCACATCGCCGTATAACTAATTTAGTCATGATCTTCAAGGGTAGTACTGCACTCATTTACCTCTTTTTTCTTTTTCAATATTCCGAATTTAAACAGATTTACAATGTATAATATCATGCAAAACACTTCATTCCTTTGATGTCTCAGTACATTTATTTTTGTCTTCGCATAACCAAATGGCTAGATCAAGGAGGTTGTATGAGATACAACCTCATACAACCTCCTTGGCTAGATTGTGTTAGTATTTTATTCTACACATATATATATATACAAGTCTAAATTGAAAACAACGTTCAAACCTATGATTGCGTTGGATAAAAACCGCAATTTTTATACGTGTGCATGTAAAACAAATTTCTTGGTAGAGGGGTCTAAATACAGCACAAACAACAATTTCCAAAAGACAAAACAAAGTGAAAAAGTCTATTTTAACAAAACGCATTTGACTAACAGGTCGAACAACTGATGTTCTTAAACCCTGCTGACTGCCATTGGCGATTGCCAAATAAATTGATCACCAGATGTAACGAAATGGATCATAATATTAATCTAATACCAAACAGAAAACAATAAACTTGTGGAAAAGATGATATACCACAAACATGAGGTGCAAAAATTAGTACACCATACCCGGATTTCGACAATTAATGTCTCTTCAGTGATGTTAGGGATCGAAACGGTATTTGGAAGGCCATATAATTTACCTCATTTTAGGATAGACTCTTGAATTTTAAAGAGTCGAAATAGGATGAACGGATCATATAAACCCGAAGGAAAATATAATACAAGCCCAAACGGAAAAATATATAAAAGTCTAAATTGAAAACAACGTTCAAACCTATGATTGCGTTGGATAAAAACCGCAATTTTTATACGTGTGCATGTAAAACAAATTTCTTGGTAGAGGGGTCTAAATACAGCACAAACAACAGTTTCCAAAAGACCAAACAAAGTGAAAAAGTCTATTTTAACAAAACGCATTTGACTTACAGGTCGAACAACTGATGTTCTTAAACCCTGCTGACTGCCATTGGCGATTGCCAAATAAACGGATCACCAATGTAATAAATGGATCTTAATTAAAAATTTAATACTAAACAGAAAATAATAAACTTGCGGAAAAGATGATATACCGCAAACAAAAGGTGCAAAGGTTTTTGTACACCATATCAGGATTTCGACAATTAATGTCTCTTCAGTTATGTTAGGAATCGAAACGGTATTTGGAAAGCCCCACAATTTACCTCAATTTAGGATAGACTCTTATATATATATATTTCGTCTAAAGAACAGCCCAACAATGTTTGCGGAAGCAAATTTTTTGTTCTTCCCTGGCCGGGATTCGAACTTATGCTACTGATATATCGTAGCACCAAATCGCCTTGCACTATGCCCGACGCGCTAGACCACTCGACCATATCGTGGCACCAAATCGCCTTGCATTATGCCCGACGCGCTAGACCACTCGACCACCTAGAGCATAGTGCAAGGCGATTTGGTGGTACGATATCTCAGTAGCATGAGTTCGAATCCCGGCCAGGGAAGAACAAAAAATTTGCTTCCCCAAATTTACAGATCTAACATTGTTGGGCTGTTGTTTAGACGAATTATATATACAGAATGTATTTTCAGCCTTGTATCACTGCTGGTGATCCGATGGATAAAATCTGTTGTAGAGTCGTCACTGGTTCAGATGTACATATATATATATATATATATATAAATCCATATTTAAATATATAAACAAAGCAGAATACTGGCCACCAATAATTTTCATGTATTTAATCTTTATGACGAGGTCATTTCAAACAATAATATTAATTAGCAATATGAAAAGATCATTGAATAATAAAACGTAATTTGAATTTATTATTATTACATTGGTAGCTCATTTAAAAGAAGCAAATATTCGGAGGTCAACATTCTCTAAATATACAACAATGTAATAATTACAAAACATTCCAAAGTTGTTACAAATGACAAATTAGTAGTAAAATTAATATCTTTCACTATATATTTTATAATTCACCTAAAGCTAAATACAATATATATCTTGTTAAAGTAGAAGCTTTTATTTTATGAGGCAATAATTATATTCGTGTCCACATAAACTATTCAAAATGGACATGACCACATAGAACAGATCTAATGTGACAAAATGAAATATAACATTTACAAAATTCTTGGCGTTATGATTTTTCATTATCTACATAAAAAAAGTCTCTAAACAAAACAGCACATATTGTAATCAAATAATTTTGATATCATTAATAAAAGACAAAATATTGGGTGACAATCGATTGTTTCCCATTGATTGTCGATAGTTTTTTTTCTAATAAAGGTGGTACCAAACACCTTGACTAAAATTAATTTGGCTCGTTTAGTTTTCATTAAATTTTAACAAAATATTAACTTTGACCTTTTGACAATAATATAAAAATTTCAAAAAATTTGAACCACACACTTTATCGGAAAAAAATCATTGGATATATAGCAGTTTGACAAACACTAATTTTCATCATTGAGAAGCTTAATATATCCTTAACAATAGCACGTTATTAAAACGTTCAGCTGATTTTTACAGATATATCTCCCTGTAGTGTTATGTACCACCTTAAGATGATTATATTCAAAACTTTTTGTAAGAGCTAATAATATTTGAATTAACAATAGTATATTATAGAAAAACCTCTAATGCCATAGGATACTATTGTCTGTTGTTTTTTTTTTTTTTTTTTTTAATTAGGCTTTTCATACTTTTATTTTGAAACTGTATAACGAAAATACCGAACGTTAAGGTAATTTAGGAAATGGGAAGTCCATAGAAACTGATAAAATCAAACGCTATCAATCATCGGAACAAGTGAAAAACAACTGCCAAATTCCCGACTTTGTACAGACATAAACGTGTGTAATAAAGGTTAATCTGGAGAGAGGCATTACAAATATAGAAAAAATCGCCACGTTTTTCTTTCATCAAATAAGGGAAATGAAGCGAAAGATACCAAGGGGACACTCAAATCTCACACCTAAAACTTAAACCGGAGACGAATGAAATACCTTATATTCACTAACTTCGTGATTAAGTTATCTTTATTGTTAATTCTAGACCTTCCCTATTTTCACATCGTATGCAACATAACTATTGTAAATATATCCTGCTATCACATCGTTTGTAGCACATCTATTGTAAATGTATCCTGTTATCACATCGTGTGCAACATAACTATTGTTAATGTATTCTGTTATCACATCGTATGCAGCATAACTATTGTAAATGTACCCTGTTATCACATCGTATGCAACATAACTATTGTAAATATAGCCTGTTATCACATCGTATGTAGCATAACTATTGTAAATGTACCCTGTTATCACATCGTATGCATCATACCTATTGTAAATGTACCCTGTTATAACATCGTATGCATCATACCTATTGTAAATGTATCCTATTATCACATCGTATGCAGCATAAAAGAGGGACGAAAGATACCAGAGGTATATCATAACTATTGTAAATGTATCCTGTTATCACATCGTATGCAGCATAACTATTGTAAATGTATCCTGTTATCACATCGTATGCAACATAACTATTGTTAATGTATCCTGTTATCACATCGTATGCAGCATAACTATTGTAAATGTACCTTGTTATCACATTCTCCCTGATAAAAGTTAAACACAACAGTTCTGTCTTTTTTGTTTGTTGTGCACATTAACTATTCTCACATAATACTTTTTCATGATGGAACACAACAATCATGTATATGAGTACTATAACAGTTCTGACACGATACTGGATCAAAGTACAACACTACGTTTGTTTCTTTTGTTTGTTTAGTTAAGCTCTTTGTCATTCTAAAACGATACTTGATTCAAGTGCAACACACCAGTTCTTTCTTAGGCTCGTCAAGTAAAAACCGTTACTTTTCTGACACATTACGTGATCCAAGTGACAAGTACAACACTACATGTGTTTCTTTTGTTATTCAAGTGAATACCTTTACTTTTCTGACACGGTACTTGATCCAAGTGCAACACACAAGTTGCATCTTTTGCTGGTCAAGTAAATCCTTATCTTTTCTGACCTCTTAATTGATCCATGTGCAACACACCAGTTGTTTCTTTTGCTAGTAAAGTGAAATCCTTTACTTTTCTGACACGGTACGTGATCCAAGTGCAACACACAAGTTGCATCTTTTGCTGGTCATGTTAAAACCTTTACTATTCTGACACGTTAATTGATCTAAGTGTCAAGATTCAAGTGAAACACAATAGTTTGTAAAGGGCCATTAGCTACGAGAGATAACAAAAATAAAATATGATTTTTTTTGTTTAATCATTTTGCTTTTAAACAGCTAGTTTGGTTCAGTTTTGTCAAAATAAGTAAAGAAATATGAATTATTTACTTGCAAGTGAATAATTCGACCTCATTGAATCCGTATTCATGTGAACTTTAATTGATCCCTATAGCTAGAGTTGGGTTACGCATGAACTAGGCGTGTTCAGTTATTTAGTGGAAAGGAAAGTAAACATTAGAATTGAAACAAGGGCAACCCATCTGTTTGACTGATTCGATCTAGAAAACCCGATTCTTATACAGGTAAAAACGATTACTTACATATTTTTTTTAATCTATGATATGAAATCAAACAGACCTAGAAAAATCCCAATTGCACGAGTTCGCAATCTATTTATATCTATGTTTATGTTTATATCGGGTTATATGACCGTCGGCAGTTTTCGGAGGTCACCTCGATGATTAATTAGATGGTGTCTAGACTAAAATACACACAAAATGCTGATATATACTATCGAGTCTATGCATCGTCAATTGTTTATTTTAGACTTTTTATATTTTGAATATCCGTTTTAGTATGTTATAAGTCGAATGTAAGAATTTGAGTCAAATCGGTGAACATGAATTTGACAGCTAATGCTCTTTTAATAGTTATATAAATACCTTTACTGTTCAGACACGTTAATTGATCCAAGTGCAACACACCAGTTGTGTTTATTGTTAGTGATTTGAAAACATTAACTTCTCCGACACGTTACTTGATCCAAGTGCCAATTACAACACTACATTTGTTTCTTTTGTTAGTTAAGTAAAACCCTTTTCTTTTGTGACACGGTGATCCAAGTGCAACACACAAGTTGCATATTTTCCTGGTCAAGATAAAACCTTTACTTTTTCTGACACGTTATTTGATTCAAATGCCAAGTACAACTTAACATTTGTTTATTTTGTTATACAAGTGAATACCTTTACTGTTCATATAAGATACTTGATCAAAATGATGAAAATTTCACCCGTTAGGACAGAGAAAATTTTACCAGTGAAGAAAGGGAAAACATTCACGTTAATATTAGATCCAAGTTAGATGTCACCCGCCTGTGCCAACCAAAGTAAAAGATATGAAGGATACCTTCTTATTTTTGTAGTATCCTTCACGAAAAGTTCGAATCAATATATGAGATACAAGCAATGTAGGTTATTTAAAGTCAGGATATCAATTATATATCTGAAAAACGTGTTTTTCGTCTTTGTATAGAAAAACAAACAAAGTTGGCTATACGGGGTGCACAAGTAGTACCTATCGGTATACTGACCATTTTTTTAAAATACCAACCCACCAAACTCGACAAATATATCGATGGGATGTACAGGAAGAACTATTATTTGGGAATAACAAGTAGACTAAATAGTCTAAGCCATTCTATTAATAGCAGCAAAGACGCATCACCTCATCTTTTCTAAGATAATCTGATAACTTTAATTGAAACTTGTATGAATTCAAGTTATAAAGATGACTATATTTTTTGTCTCTGGATATATATGTTCTTTTTTTTTTTGGAGACGACGACACTTTAATTTCCCCTTCTCACAGTATTATTTGTATCATTTGAAAGTAAATACGTTGAAACGGTTACGCATAGTGACAGAAAATAATTGTTAAAAGAAGCGTTAACATATTCTAGTGTTCATATTAAAACAATTAGATGAACAGTTACTGATAAAAATTGCAAAACCTTTGTTCTAAATGCATATTTAACAGTATGCAATCACAGTACTAAAAAGATTACGATATTGTCAACCTATTTTGAATTCATATGAATTTGTTAACTGTGGGCATAAATATACACGTTTTACTAGAATAGTTCATATCGTATACCTATTGTAACAGTGAAAATTTTTGGATCAATTTATTAAAATTAATTACAATTCCAGCAAGGGAGTTTAATTAGAAAACAGTAATCAGAGGATGATTTATTTTTTTTGGTTGCAGTGTCGTTAAAATGACACAATTAATGTAGTTTTGGGAAAAGATAGAAAAAGTCTTTTAACGCCAAACATATGTACAGTATAGTCCACCTTTTCTCACTGTAAAATTTATTTTTAATGTCTAATTACCTATCGTGTCAGTTTTGAGTCTGGATTCGACTGGCGGGTGATTCATGCATAGTGGCCAGCTGAAGCCCGCCTCCGGGTGCGGGATTTTCTCGCTGTGTTGAAGAGCCATTGGTGGTCTTGGGCTGTTTTCTGCTCTATGGTCGGGTTGTTGTCTCTTTGACACATTCCCCATTTCCATTCTCAATTTTATGTCAGAAGACGTTGACCCTATCAATGCACCCAGTATTGCTCCGGCTGGTAAACTATTGGTGCCTCTAATTTATTGCAGCACCTTATGCTACTTATCACTTGACATTTTCCTGCCGTGAGCTATATATATTCATTATACTTCATGTCAAAATGCCAGATTTTGATTGGTTAATACGAGGGAGACAATTTACTCTATCCCATGGCAAATACTCTATTACCCTTCACGGAGACCCTTGCTCAAGTGTGCGCTTTTAATAAATACGGATGATTGTTATGTACAAGACGACATAGTTTATTACTTTGAATTTGAAATCTAATAGACAGTAATAACAGAACATTCAGTATAATAAATTAAATAACACATATCTGAGAGGGTGATAGAGCAAATTGTTACCCCTCGCAAAGACATTATCAACCTTGGCTTCGCCTCAGTTGACAATGTTTTCTCGGGGTAACAATCTGCTCTATCACCCTCTCAGCTATGTGTTATTTATATAATATCTACCTTCTAGTTTCCATTCATGGTTTGATATCTTATTGCATACACAATGCTTCTTTACATATATCTCATCAAACCCAGCGGTTGGAGGTCATATAATACACCGATGACCTCAAGTCCGATTTTTTACATAGTTCCTTACGATTAATTTACAAATATAGGTAGATCAGAAGTGGTGATGTTTCGTTAAGAGGCGTATATTTTAGGGATTCTGTCACATTTTTTGCAGTTTCTCCTAATTGACACTGGTATTTTCGATGAGTGTTTGTAGCAGAAAAAAATGAGTGACTTAGTATAAATTATTAGTAAAAGTAATCCAGCTTGTTAATGCTGTAAAATATTTCCTTTTACACAGCTTTATTCCGACTGTAATTTTTTTCTCATATAACAATGAATTGTCTCCTCTATTCAAATACAAAAATCGTTGAGTAAATTAAAATTCATATTATAAGAACTACTAGTATACTAGTAATCGAAACTTACAGATGTATTAAAAAAACCAATTGCCCAATTTTTACCCACGAGTTCAGTGAATGTTTGATTATTTAAACCCTGGGGGAAATTAAGAACCTGGTTTTCAATTTTCGCTTAAGGATTGATCACTCCTTTGATTTTCAATTCATTTCTATTCCCAATACATGTTTACCTATTAGAACACATTCTGGCCAATTAGTCTGGATTACTGATGAGGTGGAACTGAGGGTCAACATGTTGATATATTTTATAAACAAGTAATCGTACCAGTTAGTTACTAGTCGTCTTTTTAAATGGACTTATCATCCGCCTAATTAAATGTCTCCATTGATTTTTTTCTTAATTTTTTTTCCTGGTAAACAATTCTGACAACATGCTATATGTCACAGTACCAGACATTATACAGAAATAAGATGCCAGGAATTCCTGTCAGTCTTCTTTCTAAATGCTTTATTGTTCATGATCACTTTGATTGATTGAAAAATCTAGTAGTGGATTGACCATTTCTTTAAGTAAAATTATATATCTTTTTAATGTTTGAGCCAATTCAGAACGCCAGTTGATAACTTCTTTTTCTCCTTTTATTCGGCTTCATTAATCAGATATCTTTGATTTTTTTCTCGTTTAATCCGTTTTATCCACAAATGAATTTATAGTATTGTCCAATTTATTTTTCAGTTGAAATCTTTCATGTTTTCTCGTTAATATGATCATTGTTTTCTCGTTTATCTGCTCTGTCCGTCAATTGAATGTTTAATGTTTTTTTTTTTTTTTTTTTTTTTTTTTTATCTGCGCTGTTCATTAATTGATTAGTTTAATGTTTTCCTGTTTATCTGCTCTGTACATACGTAGATACATGCATGTTCAATGTTTTCTCGTATGTTTATGTTTTCTCAGTCCATCAGCTGATAGGTTTAATGTTTTATCGTTTGTCTGCTCTTTCCATCAATTGATAGGTTTAATGTTTTATCTCTGTTTGCTCTATCCATCAGCTGGTAGGGTTAATGTTTTATAGTTTGTCTGTTCTATCCATAAGCTGGTAGGTTTAATGTTTTATCGTCTATCTGCTGTATCCACCAGTTGATAAGTTTAGTTTTTCTGTTTGTCTGCTCTGTCCATCAATTGATACGTTCAATGTTTTCTCGATTATTAGTTCTGTTCATCGTTAAATAAGCAATGTTTTCTTGTTTGTTTGCTCTGTCCATCAGTTGATAAGTTTGATGTCACGTTTTTTCTGCGCTGTTCATCATTTGATACGCTCAGTGTTTTCACGTTTATCTGCTCTGTCCATCAGATGATAAGTATGATATTCTCACGTTTGTCTTGTCTATCTATCAGTTGTTATGTTCAGTGTATTATCGTTTGTCTGCTCTGTCCGTCAGATGATAAGCTTTATGTTTTCCTGTTTGTCTTCTCTGTCCATTAGTTGATAAGTTTAATGTTTCCACGTTTGTCTTCTCTGTCCAATGTTTGATATGTTCAGCGTTTTTAGGTTTGTCTGCTCTGTCCGTTAGATGACAAGTTCAGCGTTTTCTTGTCTGTCCAACAGCATATATGTTCAGCGTTCTTACATTTCTCTGCACTGTCCGTTAGATGATAAGTTCAGCATTTCCTTGTCCGTCTGCTCTATCCATCAGTTGATACGTTTAATGTGTTCATGTTTGTCTTCTCTGTCCATCAGTTGATAGATTTAATGTATTCTCGTTTATCTGCTCTCTTCATTAGTTGATAATTTTAGTGTTTTCTCGTTTTGTCAAATCTATCTTTCAGTAAAAAAAAATCGAGTGTTTATTTTTGTCCGCTTTTACTACAAAATGGAAACGAAGATAAAATTCCTTGTTTGGGGTCATGAAAAATCTTAATTTGTGAAGAACCACACTGATTTGAACAACAAATACACCGAATATGATATCATCAAAATGCTGTACTTTTTAACTTGTTTGTTGAGCTGGGTTGGTTACTATTTCTACAGACAATTATTATTCCAATGGGGCACCATCACTGGCCGAGATATTTTTGTACTCATATGTACTTTGAGACATGTTGATTCTGTCCTGTCACTCAATAAACCATATCTTAATTAGAGCTTGCATCTCATATATCCCAGTGAACTTGATATTTAGGATAATACCGAAAGTAGAAGTTCTTCCTCTTATCTTGATCTTTTCGTCGATATTGACACACATGGACGACGTCAAACCAGAATATATGACAAACGTGATAAGTTCAATCTTTCAATTCTTCCCATTCCCAGCAGTAACATACCATCTTCTCTGTCGTATGTCGTTTACATATCCTAGTTACGTTATACCATCGTGAATGTTCACACTATACAGACTTTTTTAACAGGGGTGTCTCAACTCACTAGCGACATGTTTATTCGCCATTTTTTGGACATTTTGGTGTTTTTTCATTCTCTTGTAAACTATTTAATCATGTCCATATTTAACTTTTAATTTTTGAATTGTTATTTTAAAGAAGTATCTTGTACCTGTTTGGTAATTTTATTGATTCTAGTTTTCTACTAAGAAACTGACTTATGATCCTTTATTACATTTAACATATCAGCATGATAAGGGTGGGCAATATCCTTGATAAAAGATTTCAGTATAATAAAGTTGGACGATAATCTAAATTATAGATAATTCAATATGTTCAAGACGGAAGATATCTTAATTATAAATATCAGCGCAAGAAAGAGAATGATATCTCAAATTAGAGGATAAAAATGTCAACATGATAATGACGGATTATTTGCTTAAAGAGATAATTTCCTATATAAGAAATATCATCATGGTTAGGATGGATAACAGCTTAGATAAGAAATATCAGCATGGTGAGGATGGATTACAGCTTAGATAAGATATATCATCATGGTGAGGGTGGATTACAGCTTAGATAAGAAACATCAGCATGGTTAATATGGATTACAGCTTAGATAAGAAATATCATCATGTTTAGGATGGATTACAGCTTAGATAAGAAATATCAGCATGGTGAGGGTAGATTACAGCTTAGAAAAGAAATATCAGCATGGTTAGGATGGATTACAGTTCAGATAAGAAACATCAGCATGTTTAAGATGAATTACAGCGTAGATAAGAAATATCATCATGGTTAGGATAGATTACACCTAAATAAGAAATATCAGCATGGTTAGGATGGATTACAGCTTAGATAAGAAACATCAGCATGGTGAGGATGGATTACAGCTTAGATAAAAAAACATCAGCATGGTTAAGATGGATTACAGC
Source organism: Mytilus coruscus (assembly GCA_017311375.1). Classification (NCBI taxonomy): domain Eukaryota; kingdom Metazoa; phylum Mollusca; class Bivalvia; order Mytilida; family Mytilidae; genus Mytilus; species Mytilus coruscus. The sequence continues at coordinate 98,291,334 of CM029597.1, read as the reverse complement.
ATAGATAAGAAATATCATCATGGTTAGGATAGATTACACCTAAATAAGAAACATCAGCATGGTGAGGATGGATTACAGCTTAGATAAAAAAACATCAGCATGGTTAAGATGGATTACAGCATAGATAAGAAATATCATCAATGGTTAGGATAGATTACAGCTTAGATGAGAAATATCAGCATGGTGAGGATCGATTAAAGCTTAGATAAGAAACATCAGCATGGTGAGGATGGATAACACCTTAGATAAGAAATATCAGCATGGTTAGGATGGATTACAGCTTAGATAAGAAATATCAGCATGGTGAGGATGGATAACACCTTAGATAAGAAATATCAGCATGGTTAGGATGGATAACTCCTTAGATAAGAAATATCAGTATGGTTAGGATGAACTACAGCTTAGATAAGAAATATCAGCATGGTTAGGATGGATAACACCTTAGATAAGAAATATCAGTATGGTTTGGATGAATTACAGCTTTTGTGGGATATTTCAGAATGTATAGGTGGATTACAGTTAAGATAAGAAACATCAGCATGTTAAGGGGGATTACAGCTTAGATATGAAATAAATGTATGGTTAGGACGAATGAAAGCTAAGATTAGAAATATCCTCATTACAAGGGTGAACAATAAGCATGGTTAGGGTTCCGTGTAAGAGTTGTGTGTGTCGTTGCTGATACAATTGGATGAACAGAACCTGAATGACATGAATTGTGGTAAGTTACATATTGTTTCTGGAACAGCTTCATAATTTTACGGAATACAATCGGGTTTTCGGAAATTCCGTATGCCTGAGTCAATAGTGCATGTATAATTGGTAACAGAAGTTTGGTTGAATGAATACTTAGGGAAAATGTAAAATTTACAAAAATAACGAACTCCAAAGGAAATTCAAAACGGAAAGTCCTTCATAAAATGGTCAAATCAAAAGCTCAAACACAACAAACGAATGGAAAACAACTGTAATATTCCTGACTTGGTACAGGCATTTCCTTATGTTGAGGAGAGGGATTGTTGAAAGATATTTAAAAGTTATTATACCATTAGCAGGATATTACTTGACAAGAAACGAAAACAGTATCAGCCAACTTTATGATATTCCTAATAAGTTATATTGCCATGAAAATGACTCATTAAACCCTTTCTTGGATATATCATCATGCTAAGGACCGATGATCAAATAAGATGTATAAAAAGGTGATGATATTCCAAACATAAAAATAACAATTTTGACAATAAAATATCCAGCATAAAACGTGATAAGAGGTAGTCCGGAAATGTACATGTATTTTGGGGAGTTGTGTTCGCCAGTAAACAGTGATACAAAACGGAACGTATCGACATAATGGTGAGAAATTCAAATCAGAGCAGTCCATCAACTCGTAGTGGCGACCATAAAGCTTCTTTGGATATAAATCTATCATGTTTGCAGCCTTGATAATTGTATTCGTATATGGATAGGATAAAACAAAGGTGTGTGTCAGGTATGTTTCCACTCAGAAATCCTGTCGTCTATGCGTCTAATACTATCAATCTATAAGTATAGTGTGTGTCTGTATGTCTTCAAGCGCTATCCCATTTGAAAGATGACGAACTATATATGGATGGATAGATTGGTGTTTAATGTCCAATGACAATTATTACATTCATATCAGGACGAGAATATGTTGATATAATATGAAAATACTAGACCGACACGCTGCATCAACCGTATGTTGCTAGTTCATAAGGTAACGTTAACAGTCCACAGGAAAACATGCTACTATACCTGTATATACACAGACTTCTGACTCTAAGACTACCTGTCTTTATAATTACTCCTAAATGCTGCATGCTAAGCGGGAAAGCAGGAAATACAAATTGTCAAGTCCTTGGTTGGATCCGGCCGCCTATCGAACCAAAGACCTCTCAAACTCGAGGCGACATTTGGAAAGATAACAAACATGCAGTTTATTTTAAATGGGCATTTGAAAGCATACTCTCATTTTGAATATAAAAAAAGGCATACAATTAACAAAATATTATTTTATATTATCGGTAGTTTTTGACTGGACTAAGAGCATTTTGTCTTTCCTAAAAAGCAATTCGTTGTTCGAATAATTGATTGTATTACAAAGCGTGAAAAATTATGACAAACAAGACAGTAATATTAGTCACACAACACGAAGACAACAATAAACGTCACAAAATAGTGTCCACCATGTAAAAGTGTTAGTAATGGAATAAAGTTATTAGACTATTAATCCCAGGTGTTCTAAATGATGCTTATCAGCAGAAAATCCTCTATCTTACTTTTGGAACCTTGGTGATGGACAATAAAATCATCTCGGTTACCTTTCGGAGCATTGATGGTCCGTCCATTTTTAAATACGTTTTGGAATATTTCAATTTGACATGGTATAACGACAAAACCAAATGCCTAAGAAAACAGCAACACATTGAATAAATAAAAAAAATGAAATAACCAAGTACAAATCGATGCCATTATGCTTTTAATCTATGTGACTGAAAAAAGAGAACATATAATTAATTTTTCTTTAACTGTAACAAAGTACATCATAATTGATCAGTTACAACAATCATACGTTTGGAAAACAGTAATACAGAAATAAAAAGGGGAGAAGAATACAATTTTTGCATACATATTATAAAACAGAAGATACTATATCATGAGAAGAAACATCTGGAGAGCGTAAAAAACTTAGGCATGACATAAACAAAGGATAGTCATTGTTATATCTTTAATAAGCAAATATCTCGTGTGATATCATTGATAAGAAATTATCCCGTTTAAAATCATTGATAAGGAATTATCCCGTGTGATATCATTGATAAGAAATATCCCGTGTGATATCAGTTATAAAAGCATATCCCATGTGATATATTTGATTAGTGAATGTCCCGAGTGACATCAATAATACAAAACATATCCCATGTGATATGAATAATAAGGAAATATCCCGTATGGTATCATAAATAAGGAAATATTCCGTGTGATATATTTAATAAATGAATGTCCCGTGTGGTATCAATAATGCAAATTTATCCCGTGTGATATCAATAATAAGGAAATATCCTGTATGATATCATTAATAAGAAAATATCAGCTGTAATATCATCAATAAGGAAACATCAGTGTAATATAATTAATAAGGGAATATCACTGTAATATCGTCAATTAAGGAAAATCACTGCGAAATCATCAAGAAGAAAATATCACTGTAATATCAGCAATAAGAGAATATTAACTGTAATATCGTCATTAAGGGAGTATCGCTGTAATATCGTCAATAAGAAAATATCAACGTAATACCATCAATAAGAGAATATTAACTGTAATATGGTCAACACAAAAATATCACTGCAATATCGTCAATAAGAAAATATCACTATAATATCGTCAATAAGAGAATATCACTGTAATATCATCAATACAAGAATATCACTGTAATATCGTCAATAAGAGAATATCACTGTAATAATATCAATACAAGAATATCACTGTAATATCGTCAATACAAGAATATCACTGTAATATCGTCAAAAGGAGGATATCACTGTAGTATCTTCAATGAGGGAATATCACTGTTATATCATCAAGGAGGGAATATCACTGTTATATACCGCCAATAAGGGAATACCACCGTGCCACCATTTAAGAAAAAAATATCCTTGTGACACTATAAAGGCATACATAAGGGAATATAAGTGAAACATTTGTAATTAGGGAATATAACTGTAACACCATTGATAAGGGAATATCACTGTGTGATATATAATAAGGGAATATCACTGTGTGATATATAATAAGGGAATATCACTGTGTGATATATAATAGGGAATATCACTGTGTGAGATATAATAAGGTATATTTCACTGTGTGAGATATATATAAGGGAATATCACTGTGTGATATATGATAAGGGAATATCCCTATGTGAGATATAATAGGGAATATCACTGTGTGAGATATAATAAGGGAATATCACTGTCATCCCGTACATAGAAATTACAGCTTTTGATGATAAAATCTGTTTAAAAGGCTGTAATATTTCTTTTATACCACGTAAAGCTACTAATTGAAATACAAATTCACCAAGAGTTTTGTACAAATTCACCAAGAGTTTTATACAAATACATAAGCTTATCAAGATGATCTATCGCCGTTTTTATCAGAGCGTAGAAAACCATTAGTAATAACCATACGGAATGTTTACGAATCTGTTTCCTATAATGACTACAACTTGTAAAATATATCATTTTTACGTTGAAATATTGTTCCTCTTTTTTCAAAGGATTTTTTGGAGTAGTTATAAATGATAGTTATATGTAAATCGGTGACGTCATACATTGATACATCAGACCTTTTTTGTCCTAGACTTATTTGGTTTATTGTTTTGACATAATTTAGGCCATTGCCTTATTCTTTTGAATTGTTTTACTTTTTGTCATGTTTGGGCCTTTTATAGCTGAATATACGGTATTTTTTTGCTCATTGTCGAAGGCTGTACGTTGACATATAGTTGCTTAAATCCTGCTTCATCTGGTTACTGTTGACTATCATACCACATCTCCTCATTTTATATTTGCTATTAAGAAATACAAACAATATGGTGGATAGTTGTTTAATTGGCTATCATACCACATCTCCTCATTTATATTTGCTATTAAAAAATACAGACACACAAACCGAAAAAGGTCAATTGAAATCCAATACGCAAAATCTTACTTATAGTAACATTTTTGTATTGTTTTCAACACGTAGCCGTGATAGATTTTTTTTATGTTGAACATAAAATGAATAGTCATTTACAAAATAATATTTTCCTTCATTAATGAGATATGACCATATATGAGGCATGTAATTCATATCTTTTATTAATATGCTGCAATAACTTTGTCAAATGCAATACTTAAATTGCTTTTCCTTGAGTGATCTATGGAATCTGTCTGAAGAAGAATTATGATCCTGATACAACTGAGTGCAATAACGTCCATTCATTCTGGAAACTTACGCTTCTTTTTGAAAGGAACTAATGTTTGCAGTTCAGTCCATCAAACAATAAGATACGTATATAAAAATGTAATGTTATACGACAGATACTAGCAAAGGGTTTATTTCATGATTATCATAATATTATAATTTTCATTTCCTTTAATTTATAATTATCATATTAATTTTTTTACCAAATTAAATGGATATTTGTCAGTTTTAAGCGACAAGAAAGCAAGTGACGTGGCACATTTTTAGCAGGAAGCGTTCAATGCAAAAATGTAAAACGCATCTTGGATTCATTTCGCTTAAAACATACAACATTCTATATTCATTCATTTGATGGGTGAATTGACGGATGGTACCATTCAGATACAAAAGTAGTCAGTATCAGTATTGACGTTTGACAGATGATACCATTCAGATAGTCACAGTATTTACGTTTGGCGGATGGTATCATTTAGATAGTCACAGAATTGACGTTTGACGGATGGTACCATTTAGATAGTCATGCAGTATTGATGTTTGGAGGATGGTGACATTCAGATAGTCACAGTATTTACGTTTGGCGGATGGTACCATTTAGATAGTAACAGTATTGACGTTTGACGGATTATACCATTTAGAAAGTCACAGTATTGACTTTTGACGGATGGTTCCATTCAGTTAGTCACAGTATTGACGTTTGGCGGACGATACCATTTGGATAGTCACAGAATTGACGTTTGACGGATGGTTCCATTTATATAGTCATGCAGTATTGACGTTTGGCGGATGAACATTCAGATAGTCACAGTATTTACGTTTGACGGATGGTAACATTCAGAGAGTCATGCAGTATTGACGTTTGGCGGATGGTAACATTCAGATAGTCCCAGTATTTACGTTTGGCGGATGGTAACATTCAGATAGTCATACAGTATTGACGTTTGACGGATCGTAACATTTAGATAGTCACAGTTTTGGCGTTTGACGGATTATAACATTCAGATAGTCACAGTATTTACGTTTGGCGGATGATACCATTTAGATAGTCACAGTATTGACGTTTGACGGATGGTACCATTCAGTTAGTCACAGTATTGACGTTTGGCGGATGGTACTATTCAGATAGTCACAGAATTGACGTTTGGCGAATATAACCATTCAGATAGTCACAGTATTGACGTTTGGCGGATGAAACCATTCAGATAGTCACAGTATTGACGTTTGACGGATGGAAACATTCAAATAGTCATAGTATTGACGTTTGACGGATGACACATTCAGATAGTCACAGTACTGACATTTGACGGATCGTATCATTCAGATAGTCACAGTATAGACGTTTTCTTTAATCGCATATAAAAATAAGGAGATGTGGTATGATTGCCAATGAGACAACTATCCATAAAAGTTCAAATAAAGTGGATGTAAGGAATTATAGGCAACCGTACGGCCTTCAACAATTAGAAAACCCATACCGTATAGTCGGCTGTACAAGGCCCCGACATGAAAGATATGAAACAATTCAATTAAGAAAACTAACGGCCTAATTTATAACAAAACAATTAGCGAAAAACAAATATGAGAGACATGAACCAACGACAACCACTGAAATACAGGCTCCTGACTTGGGAAAGGCACATAAAGAATTTAGCGGGATTCGCCTCTAGTTTAAACATGTTTGTGAGCGCTCAACCCTCCCCTAACCTGGGAAAGTGGTGTAACAGCACAACATAAGAAACTATAAAAATCAGTTTAACTCATCAGATCGATACAAAGCAGAAAAACATCAAAGATAAAACTGACCCGAAGTTGCAGGGTATTTATCCATCCTCATTCCTAACAACAAAAAGGACACTAAGTACAGATCTGAGAGTACTCGCAGTTACTGACGGCTAGTTCAAAGCCAATAACAACTAATAAAAAAAAATCATGTATCTAAGACTAAAATATTAATCAGTACACATCAAACATCCAATGGATTTAGTGTAAAGACGTCATTAACAGTCAGAGTAAAACATGACCTTGTGAAATACCAAGATACAGGTATCGACAGATAGTAGAGCCATGAATGTGCATATGTATATAAAAATAATATATAGTTCGATTTTAATTTACTGATCTCAAAATCAATATTAATACCAATAAAAACAATATACACAGATCTACTTACAGTGTTGAATTGGTAACCTTTTAGAATAAGTTTATTTTAAGAATTGATAAGTTTACCCGGATCGTATATTTTCCACGCTCGGTAAACAACATCTCCGTAAAAATGAGGATGTACTATTCTGTTTGAAATAAGTTTTCTACAGGTACAACCAATCTTCAAAACCAAATCTTTATATCTGTGGAAGAGTTTAGTAAAGGTTTTAAGTAACTAGTGGTAACGAAATCCCTGACTTAATAATTTTCCAGTACTACATAGATTATGTTCATTGAAATCCAAAAACGTCAAAATAGAAACGGGCATAGCGAACGAATTGTGATATATATACACCATAAGATGGTGCCAAAGAAAATCACCGTCCAAAAAAGGAAAATTAACAATAGGGAACGAAAAATCGTCCCTTTTGTCGTAAATTTTAGTGTAGAGTTTCCCGTAAAAATCTAGGAAATGACAGTTATTACTTCGGTACTGACATGATTTATAACAAACTTTTCTAAAATTGTCCGTTTATAAATTTTGAAATTATAAAGAAACTAAGGTTCAACTCCCTCAGGCAAAGTTGACCTTAGATGGATTTGGCTATTTGTTTTACTAATAGGTATTTTTGTCATATCGCTCTTCAACCGTTTCGGTACTTATACATCCCTCGGATTTCAAATGTTTGGCTTTGATCGTTCCTGATGAAGGTAAATCCAGAAAAGCGCTTCGGACGCATGAAATTATTAAACGTGTTGTTTTAAATTTTTTATATTTGATTTATTTAAAGTAAGTTCCTTTTTGGTAAATTTCGGCAGTATATTTAGAAAATTCTTGATTATTTAAAATAACGAAAAATATCATCAAGATAACGGTAAGTATTGTTGAAATCAATTAAATGCAATTTAAACGGGTCTTTACTAATTTTGGTCATAAACTGTGATTCATAACAATACAAGAATAAGTCTGTTATTAAAGGGGCGCAATTGGTGCTCATAGGAATACCTACAACCTGTCGATAAACTTTATTGCCGAAACGTACATAAATATTATCAAGAAGAAAATTAACAGCTTCAATCATGATCATCTCATCACACCTCCAGTAAGTATACCTAGCATATTTACCTTTCCCGTTAGAGAAGAAGGTTTGAAATGAGTTGCAGCAAATATATTTGCATTCAGATTTGCCAAACGACCATTTTATTGAATAGCAAAACTTTTCTTTGATAAGATTGTGTCGTAGTGTATTGTAAAGAGTTGAAAAGTGAAAACTGTCAACAGAATCAAAAGGACCATCAAAAGCACGTAAGTTATCTAAGTCATCCAAAGAATTATAGTATGCATTTCTAAAAGTTTCGCTTTCTTGATGAATTTCATTGAAAATCTCTGAGTCAAAATGTAGACTCTTTAATTGCAGTACAGTGACCTATAGTTGCTTACATTCACGTTATTGACAATCATGCAACACCTCCTTATTTTTATATCTTAATTGGATTCATTGTCATACAAAAACCAGTATCAAACATTTTCACCATCTTATATTATATAAGAATCACGTAATATTTGAGAAATTGCGATATATTTAGCTGCATCTAGATTTTTCATTGTTATGCAAGCTTGTCGATTTCATAATTGATGAAATCAGTTGACGTTTAAAACAAATGATTTTTATAATTAGATTGATATGCTTAACCACAGAAGCGGATAAACAAAATGATATGGCTCTCTAATATCAAGATATTTATTGTTTTCATGTACTTAATCAATTTCCCGGATTTTATGGGCCATGATGTATTATATTTCAGTATTGCATATTAAAAATCTAATTTCTTGCTGCGTTAGCTATCTTATAGAAAAAAACAATTACCGTCAAAGGAATTAAGTGGAATGATATTCCAAGACAAATGAAAATCTGTAATTTCAATAAGAGAATGAAACTCTGCAAAGTAAAAATACTGGTGAAAATGTACAACGAGAACAGAAAATACAGTTATACGACAGTTCAATGAAATTATGTGCAATGAATAAGAGTTGATATATATAAAAAAATAAGAAGATGTGGTATGACTGTCAATAGGACAACTATAAACCGAGGACCAAAGGACGAGGATGTCAACAACTAGATTGAATATATGTAACACAGTGATAACAAATCAGCCTGGAGTCGTCTATTACAGACTTACCCGAACTGACAACGCATATATTTAATTATAGAAAACTGGGAAATAGTTACTTCTAATTCAATATTAGGAAATGATAACAAATTCTAATGTTATTTCTTTATCTTTTTAAGGGATTTAAAATTTGCAAAGCATGGTTTGTCCTCATCTTAATAAAGAATATTTCGATAATTTTACCTCAAACAAATTTTCGCCTCGCTTTGCTTTGCGTCCCCCTAACCTAAAATCCTCGATCCGCCCCTGTATATATTTATTTGTCAAGTTTATAACATGGATCAATTTTGCAAAATTCTCCTTTTAAATGATGTCTATGAGGTTGTCATTATTCTTCTTTTTTTGGGGGGGGTGGGAGGGAGGGCTACGGATATTATAGTAAGAAGCGTATGTATTAGGATATGACTTTACAGGATTGAGACGATTTCAGAGAGTATGTAAGTTGTTTGAAAAAAATAAATTAGATTGGGAACAGTTAAAATTCCGAATCGATTTATTATATATGATTGTTTTCAATCGATGTATTACATATGATTGCGATCAATCGATTTACTATATGATTGTTATCAATCGATTTATCATATATGATTGTTATCAATCGATTTATTATATGATTTTATCAATCGATTTATTATATATGATTGTTATCACAGATTTATCATATATGATTGTGTCTCTCAAAACGAATACATTTTTATAATTGTGAATTTAATGACAACGAATTTAATGCTTTAAAGTTCAACATAGAACATGAATATTTTCCAGACTTTAGAATTAGTGTAAATATATTGCAGCGAAAAAACTGTTGTTCTTTAAATTTGCTCGTTATTTTAACGTTTTAACTAATGATGTTTGAAATCCAGACATATCGACTTTCTTTTAGAGATTATTTATCTAAAGGTACAACTTTCATTGTCTAAAACATTCTAATGATGCGGGCTGAAAAGTACATAAATACATTAAATCAACAAGGCTTCCTGTCTTTGAACTTGTCTTTAATGTCTAACCAGCAAAGTAAAAAGAGATGTACAGGCAATCGGAGAAGTCGGTTGTTGGTGGTTGGTGGTGGTTAATGTGGTCCAGTATCGTTATCGGTGCATTACATTTGCGCGCAGCTTTAGATTACATTTGCGCGCATTCTTTTACAGGTAAACTCATGTAAATACAGGTAGATTATACTTATTTATTTTACTATTATTTTTGAATAGGATAAGTCCGTTTTATTATGCACATGCACTTACACAATTCGCTAAAATTAGGAAACAGAATACTATTTACACTGAAATATTCGTAATTGAGTTACATGTATTTATCATCTTACGCTATTACGGAATTTCTCATGATTACTTTATATTTTTTAAGAATTCAATATGTAAAGAGCTCATTAGAGCTCATGTTTTTTTTATAGAAATCCCGTAATAGCGTAAGATGATAAATACATGTAACTCAATTACGTAAAATAAATAAGTATAATCTACCTGTATTTACATGAGTTTACCTGTAAAAGAATACGCGCTAATGTAATCTAAAGCTGCGCGCAAATGTAATGCACCGAAGATGATACTGGACCACATCAACCACCACCAACCACCAACAACCGACTTCTCCGATAAATGACATGATAAATGTTATTGTGTACATATATGCCGACTTTAAAAAATTACTTACTAACTTACTTACATGTATAAAAATCATATTAGCCGTAGTCGTTTTTATTATGAATTATCTTTTACCTGTGTGTCCTGTAAAATGAATGCGCGCAAATGTAATGAAAAGCTGCGCTCAAACGTAAAAAAAAATCCCCAAATGCGCACATATGTAATGCGCCCAATATTTTGGTAATTCCTTTAATCCTGTTTATGTAGAGTACATTGTTTTACTGTCACAAAATGTTAGTGTGTATTACAGATTGTGGTTATAAGTATCTAAAACTATACACAACGTAAAATACAGAGATATCTACACGTGATAAAACCCACATTATTCTAAATTATATGGTGAAATTCATTCATATAAACTTTCTCCATTTAAATTTTTACTATTAATTTTTTCTTCAATTATATGATTTCTTCATTTTGTATTCACTGTTCATTTCTATAATATATATTGTATTACCTATATAAAATAAGGAGATGTGGTATAATTCTTTTATTTTCCACAGTTATTAAATATAAAGGAGCATGTACTTCCTATGTTCCGTTAGTGTTTTTATGGAGTAGGTACTTCCTGTGTTCCGTAAGAGAGACTATGTACTTTCTATGTTTCGTCAGAGGAGTATGTACTTCCTGTTCTCTGGTAGTGTTTGCTGATCGAGTATGTACTTTCTATGTCCCGTTAGTCCTTGCTGATGGAATTTATACTTCTTATGTTCTGTTTATCTAAACTGAATGCGTATATACTTCCTATGTTCCGTTAGAAGGAGTATGTACTTCCTATGTTCTGTCAATCCTTACTGAATGAGTATGTACTTACTATGTTTCGTTAAAAGGAGTATGTAGGTCCTATTTTCCATAAGAAGGAGTACGTACTTCCTACGTTCAGTTAGAGTTTGCTGATGAAGTATGTACTTCCTATGTTCCGTTTGTCCTTGCTGATGGATTATACACTTCCTATGTTCAGTAAATCTTTACTGAATGAGTATGTACTTACTATGTTCCGTTAAAAGAAGAATTTATTTCCTATGTTTCGTTAATCCTTACTGAATGAGTATGTAATACATATGTTCCATCAATTATTACTGAATGATTATGTACTTCTTCTGTTCCATAAGAACAATAATTTACTCCCAATGTTCCGTTAGCAGGAGTATGCACTTCCTGTGTTCAGTCAATCTTAACTGAATGATAATGTACTTCCTATGTTCCGTTAGGAGGAGTATGTACTTCCTATGATCCGTAAGGATGAGTATGTACTTACTATGTTCCGTTAGAAGGAGTACGTACGTTCAGTTAGTTTTTGCTGATGAAGTATGAACTTCTTACGTTCCGTAAATCTTAACTGAATGATAATGTACTTCCTTTGTTCCGTTAGGAGGAGTATGTAATTCTTATGTTCCGTTAGGAGGAGTATTTAATTCTTATGTTAAGTTAAAAGGGGTATGTACTTCCTATGTTCCATCAATATTAACTGAAAGATAATGTACTTCCTGTTTCGTTAGGAGTATGTACTTCCTATGTTCCGCTTGCATGGGTATGTACTTCCTATGTTCCGTTATAAGGAGTACGTACTTCCTATTTTCAGTTAGTGTTTGCTGATGGAGTACGTACTTTTTATTTTCCGTTTGTCCTTGCTGATGGAATATATACTTCCTGTGTTCCGTTTATCTTGACTGAATGGATATGTACTTACTATGTTCCGTTAGATGAAGAATTAATTCCTGTGTTTCGTTAATCCTTACTGAATGAGTATGTAATTCATATGTTCCGTTAATTCTTACTGAATGATAATGTACTTCCTTTGTTCAAAAAGAAGAAGCATTTACTCCCCATGTTCCGTAAGAAGGAGTATGTACTTTTTATGTTCAGTTAAAAGGGGTATGTACTTCCTATGTTCCGTCAATATTTACTGAATGATAATGTACTTCCTGTGTTCCATAAGGAGGAGTATGTACTTCTTATGTTCCAACAAGAGGAGTATGTACTTCTTATGTTCAATTAAAATGGGTATGTACTTTCTATGTTCCGTCAATCTTAACTGAACGATAATGTACTTCCTGTGTTCCATAAGGAGGAGTATGTACTTCGTATGTTCGAATAGGAGGAGTATGTACTTCTTATGTTCAGTTTAAAGGGGTATGTACTTCCTATGTTCTGTCAATCTTAACTGAATGATAATGTACTTCCTATGTTCCGTTAGGAGGAGTATGTACTTCCTATGTTCCGTTAGAAGGAGTACGTACCTCCATTGTTCAGTTAGTGTTTGCTGATTGAGTATGTACTTCCTATGTTCCGTTAGTCCTTGCTGATGGAGTATATACTTCCTATGTTCCGTTAATCTTTTCTGAAGGAGTATATACTTCCTATGTTCCATAAGGAGGAGTATGTACTTCATATGGTCCGCCAATCTTTAAAGAAAGAGTATATACATCTTTGTTCCGTCAGTCCTTACAGAATTAGTATGTACTTACTATATTTCGCCAATCCTTATTGAATGATAATGTAGTTCCTATGTTCCGTTAGGAGGAACATGAACTTCCTTTTGTTTTGTTAGAAGTTGTACGGTTTTCCTATGTTCAGTTAGTGTTTGCTGATGAAATATGTACTTCTTATGTTCTGTTTTTGTTTGCTGATGGAGTATGTACTTCCTATGTTCCGTTTGTCCTTGCTAATGGAGTATATACTTCCTATGTTCCGTTTATCTTTTCTGAAGGAGTATATACTTCCTATGTTCAGTAAGAAGGAGTATGTACTTCATATGGTCCGCCAATCTTTAATGAAGGAGTATATACTTCCTTTGTTCCGTCAGTTCTTACTGAATTAGTATGTACTTACTATGTTTCGCTAATCCTTATTGTATGCTAATGTAGTTCCTATGTTCCGTTAGGAGGAATATGAACTTCCTTTTGTTTTGTTAGAAGTAGTACGTACTTTCTATGTTCAGTTAGTGTTTGCTGATGAAATATGTACTTCCTATGTTCTGTTTTTGTTTGCTGATAGAGTATGGACTTCCTATGTTCCGTTTGTCCTTGCTGATGGAGTCTATACTTCCTATGTTCCGTTAATCTTTACTAAAGGAGTATATACTTCCTAGGTTTCTTTAGAAGAAGTATGTACTTTCTATGTTCGGTCAATCTTTGATGAAGGAGTATATATTCCCATGTTTCGTTAATCCTTACTGATAAGTATCTACTTACTATGTAACGTTAAAAGGAGTATGTACTTCCTATGTTCGTTCAATCCTTAATGAATGATAATGTAGTTCCTATGTACCGTTAGAAGGAGTACGTTTTTCCTATGTTATGCACTTCCTATGTTCCGTCAATCCTTACTGAATGAGTATGTACTTCCAATGTGCTGTTGGTGTTTGCTGATGGAGTATGTACTTCTTATGTTCCGTTAGAGTGAGTATGTACTTCCTATGTTCCGATAGTGTTTGCTGATGGATAATTTACTTCCTATGTTCCGTTAGTGTTTGCGGATGGAGTATGCACTTCCTATGCTCCGTCAATCTTTATTGAAGGAATATGTACTTACTTTTTTCCGTCACTCCTTACTGAAGGAGTATGTATACAGTATTTGTTTTTCTCATTGTTGAAGGCCGTACGGTTGCTTATAATTTCTTACATCCACTTCATTCGAACTTTTGTGGATAGTTGTTTCATTGGCAATCATACCACATTTCCTCATATTTATATGCACTACTAGTACCTATATAATCATATAGTTAGTGTAAGCTTTATAACCATGTAATAAAAATTGCGTTTTCCTTCTTTAAATCTATCATTGCGGTGTTTATGTTCTTGACTGAGTGTTTGAAATCTGTATCAGAACTTCTTTGCACTTTTTGCGACTTTATATGAAATAATGAAGTGCTGCAGCTAATAAATGATAAGAATTTGGGAAGATGGGATTTTGTAACAATTTTTTCAAGGTTGCAAAAATTGATTGATGTGTTTTGGTTGTTTGTGTTGTTAGGTTACTGTCTCACTGATGTATACCTTACATCTCCTACTATTTATATTGAAACGTTACCGGGTAGTCGGATAATTAACAAATGATTACACCATGCTATTTGTTCAGTCAATTTAATTGCTTTGGAAATAATGTTAATAGGACACTGAGGGAAGCTATTTCCTCGTTCCTTAATGCACTAACTAAGATTATTTTCCTTTATTTAACGAGTTGTTATCAACACAACCTTACATTGAAACAGTTAAACGTTCCACTGCTTTTATCTTATGGACGACAAACGTAACGGAACCAATGTATCAACAACAACAGTTTATGAAACCTAAAATAATAACTAAATGTATTAAAATTACCTGAAGCGCAGACTAAAATAAAGGGAACCCAAAGTCCCAAGCACATGTGTTAAAATTACCATGGTCCCAAGCACCTGTGTTACAATACCTTAGTCCCAAATACATGTGTTACAATAACCTTAGTCCCAAGTACACGTGTTACAACAATCAAAATTTTGAAATGAACAAAAGGTGTGGCGTTAAAAAACAACTGATGACTTTAATGGTGATGTTAATCAACCCCTGTTCCCTCTAAAGATATCGCTTTTGATATGTTTAGGATATAGTTCCACTAATTGCCTTCTCAAGTAGTATGTGGGATATCGTGCCACCTTGTGTCTTACTTATTTGCGATATCAAGGTACTATTCGTTCTCATTATTTCAGGATATACATATTTTGTTACTATTTCTTCTATGATATATTTCTTCTGCTCTCTAAAGTTACTATTCGCTGCTTGTAACACCAACTTTCATTACCGATGACAAATGGCGGTTTCAGTCATTTAATTCCTATAAAATAAATACCAAGCTGTTAATGATGACAAATGGCTGTCATGACAGTAAAAACCTCGTCTAACAGCCTCTGTTTATAAATATTTACCAAACTTTGACGTAAATGACATAATTCAGATGTTTAATTTTAGAAAAGAAAAAAAGTATTGCAGCAAATATTCTTTTTATCAAATGCGATATTTCCCCTTTCGGCATATTAAGTTTAATCTATCATGTCTGCAGGAATAATCCTATAACTTGTGTTCACCGCAGTGGCAGTGTGGGGTACAAAACTCCAGGGCGTTCTGTCCATGGGTCTATACGTCCGTCAGTCTGTCGTCTAGTAAGCACCAACGTTTCTGTACTGATTTTGGAGAATCTAATGTCAAATTTTGATTAAGTGTGAGCCTTTATTACCACCCATTGAAGAATTTAATCTTCAAGACAATCTATATGACTTCCATAAGATAGATAACCATCCACGAACGACCGAAAGAATGAACCAACTCATAGGTTACCGTGCGGCCTTCAACAAATATCATATAGTAAGTAATAAAAGGTCCCGGAATGAATAACTGTGTAACAACTCAATAGAGAAAAAACCGGCATAATTTATACCACAATATAGCAAACATAAACCAACGTATGGTTATCACTGGATTAAAGACTCCTGGCCTGGGAGGCTTTACCGAACCCTTCCCCAGTTTTGTGCCAAATACAAAAAAGTTTATACTTTTCTGACATTGACCTAATATTGTTTTTATACTGCAACTTAAATAAATACATTGATAGCTATTTAAATTGTAACACAAATTGCAAACTTATTTTCATCCCTTAATGAACCCCTGATTGTGGAAAAAGTGATCCATGATGAAATTGACATTGCACAAAATATAGCTTTGTTACTATATTTAGGAAATAAACACAACTAGTTGCTGTTTAAAGAATAATCGGAAGAAATATGTTTGTAAGAGTTCAACCTCCTTTAGTCTGTGACAGTTGTGTGGCAACACAGCATAAGAACAAACTGTAAACATCAGTTTGGAAGGGTTTGGCTCATCAGACTTTGACTAAGCGTGAAAAACTCTAACAAATTAACAGACACACAGCGCCGATCTAAGAGAACTTGCAGTTACTGAAAGCTAGTTCTAACTTAAAGATTAATTTTAATTTATAAATAACTCATGTCAAGTTGAACTTCGAAATATTTTTGCCATGGTTTGTGGGGTCTCGTGTTGCAAGAATACTATCTGTGGCGTATTGTGTAGCCGGAACAATGTCTGTATAGTCTTGTGTTGCCATATAAATGTCTTTTGAGTTGCGTGTTGCCAGATTGATATATGTGAAGTCTTGTGTTACCAGAACAATGTTTGTGGAGCCTTCTGTTGCCATATCAATGTCTTTTGAGTTGCGTGTTGCCAGATTGATATATGTGAAGTCTTGTGTTACCAGAACAATGTCTGTGGAGTCTTGTGTTGCCATAGCGGTGTCTGTTGAATTTTGTGTTGCCAGAACAGTGTAAAGTTAATTACTTTGACGATCTTAAAATAAATGTTTCCTCAAATTAGGAATGTTTGTTAGAGCTGTTAGATAATTTACACAATTTTCATCACGCATGTCATTTATCTGATTAAGAAGTCTTGATCAGCAAAGTGTTTGAAGTATCCATTACTTGGAAGATAAATGTAAAGCGATTAAGTGACATTGGAAAATAGCTTAAGGGTGCTATCGCCGATACTTGATGGGAAAAGTCGTATTTAGACATATAATTACCGAGAATAAATCGGCACAAAATATGATCATCCAAAGTAATTTGTATCATAGATAATGCTGAGGATTGTGGAAAACTAAAACTGTAAAAGACCAGCAAAAGATCAGCAGTTAATGATATACGGATAATGTGAGGAAACTACCACAGTGGTCATCGTAGAACAAAAACGTATATACGATGCCAATATGATATAAACATGTGCACAAGGGGGATAATTTGCACTTCTATTTTGTTCTCGTTTCTGCTAATTTCCTCTATATCTTAAAAGAAAGTAAGCAATAAGAAGAAACACGGTTGTAAATCTTGCCAATAAGTAAAATAACGAAAATACCGAACTCCAAGGAAATTCAAAACGGAAAGTCCTGTATATAAAGCTTTTAAACTTAAGCACCCCACCACACTATATTAATATCTTTGTAAATATTTGATTAAGCGTTAAACCTATATCCCAAGTGGGAGTGCTCCGATATATAATGGAGGAAAATACCTGTACAGAACAGAAAGTCCTTTATAAAATGGCAAAATCAAATGCTCAAATACATCAAACGATTGAAAAACAACTGTCATATTGATTGAATACTCCTCCCTCTGCCCCCAAAAAAATCATTTGCTCCGATCATATATTACACTAACTTTTCTAAACCAACTTGTGCTAATTATTATGTATAAAGTTAATAATTAATCTTACTTTGAATCTTTTATAACCTATGTTTCTCTCTAATTTATTTGTGCTCAATTATATGTACTGAGTGTGTGTAAAAAGATGGGATGGTTGTCTGGAATCACCTAAGCCACCGACAACTCTTAGACTGAGTGTGTGTAAAAAGGTGGGGTGGCTTTCATTATCTGGTATCACTTAGACACCGACCACTCTTAGACTGACTGTGTGTAAAAAGGTGGGGTGGCTATCATTATCTGGTATCACCTAAGCCACTGACCCCTCTTAGACTGACTGTGTGTAAAAAGGTGAGGTGGCTATCATTATCTGGTATCACCTGAGCCACCGACCACTCTTAAACTGACTGTGTGTAAAAAGGTGGGGTAGTTATCATTTACTGGTATCACCTAAGTCACCGACCACTCTTAGACTGAGTGTGTGTAAAAAAGGGGGGTGGCTATCATCTGGTATCACCTAAGCCACCGACCACTCTTAGACTGACTGTGCGTAAAAAAGGGGGTGGCTATCATTATCTGGTATCATCTAAGCCACCGACCACTCGTAGACTGACTCCGTGTAAAAAAGGGGGGGCCGGCTATCATTATCTGGTATCACCTAAGCCCCGACAACTCTAAGACTGAGTGTGTGTAGGAAGGTGGGATGGTTATTATTATCTGGCATCACCTAAGCCACCGACCACTCCTAGACTGAGTGTGTGTAAAAAAGGTGGGGTGGCTATCATTATCTGGCATCACCTAAGCCACCGACCCCTCTTAGACTGAGTGATAGTAAAAAGGTGGGGTGGCTATCATTATGTGGTATCACCTAAGACACCGACCACTATTAGACTGACTGTATGTAAAAAGGTGGGGTGGCTATCATTATCTGGTATCACCTAAGCCACCGACCACTCTTAGACTGACTGTGTGTAAAAAGGTGGGGTGGCTATCATTATCTGGTATCACCCAAGCCACCGACCACTCTTAGACTGACTGTGTGTAAAAAGGTGGGGTGGCTATCATTATCTGGTATCACCTAAGCCACCGAACACTCTTAGACTGACTGTGTGAAAAGGTGGGGTGGTTATCATTATATAATTTAATTTTAAATTTTTTGACGGAAAAAAAAAAAATTCGGAAGGGTAGTGAAAAATGTTGCTTTAAAAACCCAACGTTCGATGTGAGCCAATGCTCCGTGTTGAAGGCCGTACCTTGACCTATAATGGTTTACTTTTATAAATTGTTACTTGGATGGAGAGTTGTCTCATTGGCACTCATACCACATCTTCCTATATCTATTGAATAAAAAAATACTGTTCATACATGTTATTGATAAACACTGTTTCTTTTTTTATTAGATTTAGAAAAAATAAGATTGTCCCGAATAAACCAATGCCCCCGACAAAAGATCGTTTCCTACGTCGTTCTTGGTCTCGTCGTTTGGTTTATTTATCAACCTATGTAAGTTGATTATACTTGTTGACCTAGATTGTCATTCTGATGATATTGGTCATACAAAGATTTTTGGTGACTTTCTAAACCTGACTCATTGTCAAATTATGTAGAAGTTAAACATCTAAGGTAGATTTTCAATTGTTACAGTTTCTCAACAATTTTAGTTTCACTTGGTTAGCCTTATCTTAAAGGTAAATTGATTCAATTTAAATCTTTACAAACCAAATATGTATTTTGAATTGTGTATTGAAAATGTTTTATTAGCGAATCATTTACCTGTGCTTAAAACTGGTATTAATATTTATCTGATACGTATGTTTTGGTTAAATCGCTGTCGTGTAATAATAAAATCTTCTCAATTCCATAAAAGATTCTGCAAAATGTTGTATTAGTAACAAATATATAATTTGTTATTATCAAACGGGTTTTCAAGCAGTCGGGGACATACCACGTTCAAGAAACACTGTTTACATAGTATTAATTATTTCTGATTATTTTAAAACACGAGTTTTGATTCCTACACTTGACATAAGATGGATGTAGTAAACGTCAGTGAAACGTCACTAAGTCTATAGTATGGGAACCGTCAAGGGTCAAACGTAACTAAGTCTAGAGTATGGGAACCGTCAAGGGTCAAACGTAACTAAATCTAGAGTATGGGAACCGTCAAGGGTCAAACGTAACTAAGTCTAGAGTATGGGAACCGTCAAGGGTCAAACATCACTAATACCCCGTTCACACTATGCCTTTTTAATCCAGGTTCGACCCGAATTAGTTAATCCGGGTTAGATTTAGGTAGTATGAACGCCTTAACCGAGGCGAACCCGGATTGAAATTACCCCTCATTTTAGGTGGAGTTAATGTGGGGTGAACCCGGATTAAAATTACCCCTCATTTTAGGTGGAGTTAATGCGGGGCGAACCCGGATTAAAATTACCCCTCATTTTAGGTGAAGTTAATGTGGGGCGAACCCGGATTAATTACCGCGCCTTCTATATGTCAACGTAAAGTGGAGTTAACGTGAGGTTGTTGCTATGGTGTCACATGACGTTTGCTTACGTCATTCGAAATTCCAGCAGTCTGGATCTGCTTACCCTTCCGGAGCACCTGAGATCACCCCCAGTTTTGCATGGGGTTCTTTTTGCTCAGTCTTTGGTTTTCGATGTTGTTTTGTGTACTGTTGTTTGTCTGTTTGTCTTTTTCTTTTTGGCCATGGCGTTGTCAATTTATTTTCGACTTATGAGTTTGAATGCCCCGTTGGTATCCTTCGCCTCTCTTCTTCTTGTACGTTTATAATCTGTATGAAATATTGGTGTAGAAAAATAACTTGATAATATGATTAAAATATGTATAAGTGTACATGTGAATGTAGATTGTCTCTTCTTTGGTGATGATGATTGATTGAGAAGGAGAATTCAAATAAGTTTGCTACGACGTGTTTCTTTATTAACTTCAGCCCCCTTTTCCAAAAAAAAAAAAATCAAACAAACAAACAAACAAACAAAAAGACAAAACCTATGTTAATTCTGAACTAATCATGGTTTATTTAAAGCTTTTTGTGTTAAACATATAAATTCAATTTGGTGACTCTCTTTTTCCAAATGAAAATTTAAATACAACAGAAAAGAAAGGATATGGGGATAGCCATCTATGATACAAAATCAGTACATGCACAGCGAAACAGCCAAAAGGAAAGTAACAGCGCGTTTATTGCTATTATTCATCTCAAAGTCACAGTATAATGCCTTCAACACGGAGCAAAACTTTCACATCACTGCAAAAACTCTGCCCCTAGCACCGGTTTGAGTGTAATTCCTTACAAACTGACGATCATGCCACAACTGTAATTTGAAGAACAAAGCCATGGAGTAATATCAATAAAACATTTCTGGCAAAAAAAATCATCGTATCGACGTTCACTGTCCAGAATGACCACTCTCTAACCTAATAAAGTATATCCCTGACTTTCTTCACACCCTGTACCACTATTTCTTTGCATACAGGATTAACAAAAGCTTTATACACAACATCCCTCTTTTGCGGAGTTTGTATGTTGAATTTTTCAAAGAAATAAGCTACAAGACACTTCACCTTTCTTTTGTCCACTAACGATTTGTATAATGTAAGGGTCTTAAGTTAAAGGTGAAAGTTAAAATCCAATTCTAATATCTTATTTGATTTGTATTGTCATTATTGATAAGATTGGGAGTAAAAGCCTTTAAACTTCAGGTAGATTTTAAACCTTTAAACATGAACAAAGACATATTGTAGTAAAGTAACAAATTCAACAGGATCAATGAATCATAAAATTCACGTAGTTTATGTACATTAATGCAATTGCTTCCTATTGAAAAAAATCTATTGAAGTTTCTGTCTTACACTAATACTGATCCGATCTTATATTTAAGTAAAAAAAAAAAAAGACAAACAAGGAGAAGAAGAAGATTACATCAATTTTCTAAGGGAAAAGATTGTAGTATACATATTGTCTAATACATGGACCAATGCATATGTTTTACCTCAACTAACTGAAAATGACAATTCCGATTTATTTATAAGAATAAGAAGATGGGGTATGATTGCCAATGAGACAACTCTCCATCAGAGACCAAATGACATAGAAGTTAACAACTATGGGTCACCGTACGGCCTTCAACAATGAGCACAACCCATACCGCATAGTCAGCTATAAAAGGCCCCGAAATGACAAATGTAAAACAATTCAAACGAGAAAACTAACGGCCTGATTTATGTACAAAACAATGAACGAAAAACGAATATGATATACAGCAACAAACGACAACCACTGAATTACAGGCTCCTGACTTGGGACAGGCACATACAGAATGTGGGGGGTTAAACTATTTTTCTGGTGCCAAACCCTCCCCCTAACCTGGGACAGTGGTGTAACAGTACAACATAAGAACAAACTACAGAAATCAGTTATTTGTTTTTTTTTTTATATTATATATAAATTTTTTTAATTTAATACCAAAAGTTAATCTCAATTTCATATACTATCTGAAAAAAATCATTACCTCTTTTTATTAGATTTCCCTCAAAAAGTCTCAACTCATAATTGTTACGTACATTGTACCCGTAAAAAGTATTTAAAACGATCCATCCCTACACAAACACACACATACAAACACACATTTAGATAGATAGAAAGATAGATCAATATATATTTTCACGAACTTATTTCTTCCGAGATAACCTATTTATGATTATTAATATAATAGGAAGTATAACAATATTTATTCTTATTTTGAAATGATAACGTAGCGAATAAATATACAATTTATATCATTCGAATAAAAAAAACAGAAATATGAACAAGATAACCAACTGACGATTAATCTCATACCAAAGTATATATAAAAATTCATTTATCATAAATTTCTAATTTATTACAGAAAACTGAAGCAAGCATTACATGTTACATCTGTATATTAGAAGGTCGATGGTTTACTCTCATAGTAAGTTTTGATCTGGAAAACGGACAGTAGAGTTAGATCCGGAGATCGACATTTCTAGGAATTCTCGCACGGAAAATATTATTTCGGATGCTGAATAACTTTAATAATTAAATAAAATTTTATACTAGGCAATGTAAATGAGGATTAGACAAAGCAGAACATCAACTCTTAATGTAGTATAACTTTAGTGGCTGTTATCTTTCTGTTGCCACTAAGTAACATTGGAATAAAATACTTTAAGTTTAGGTCAAAAGCGAGTCCATTGTCAGGCACTGTGTGAAACTTGACAAAGAATGGATGCGTCTAAGACTGCAGCTCTACGTTCTGCTTGCCTTAAATGTGTACCCTCCCAAATTTCGAACTTACAACCTTTGATCTTCGATTGTAACATAATTTCGGACAAATGATCACTCTGTTTTGTTCTACGACAAGTTTTATTCAGCCACAGGAAATAAGTTCTTAATGAATAAATGAACTACATTCAAATTATATCAAATATTTGAGGAAGGAAATTTGAAGAAACACTTAAAGATTACGCATGTAAGGATATTGTGAATGTATGTCGAAATATCAATTAATAGCTAAGTTCTAGAGTTCAAATTCCAACCATTGGTATAGAAATACCTACTCAACAACTTATTATACTGTTCAGTCAAGTACGTTACGCATTCCCCTTTCTTTCGATATCAGAGAACCAAACGTGAAGTGGTCTTAAATAAATATTATATTTTCATTCATTGATACTGGGGAGAAAAGATTAGTTATCTGTCCAGACGATATCGGCCATTTTCTTGACAATAAATGTAACTAAAGCTATTTAAAATATTAGACGTATTAAACGATCGCCTGATTTGTATAAAGCTTCATTGAAGGAACACGAATCAATAATCTCGATTATTACAGTCGTCTGGGACATTATGTTGGTGCAATAAATAAAACTGGACAGAAAAGATAGATGACCACCGGCAGGTGATGGTGTCTTCGGACAATGGTCAGCAACACATGCTATTAGTAACAAAATGAAATCTGTATGGAAGAGTCCACTCACTTTGCTTCAATATAGTTTAGCAAAGAGTTATAACATTGGTTTAATCGCCAAACTCCGCTAAACTTAATTTAAGGGGGTACTGAAGCTCCACGAACTGATCATGTATTGACAAAAAATATTTTATGTCAAGGGTTCGAAATACTACCACGCTTTACTCGACAAATAAACATAATTAACCTGGGAAACATAATTTGTATATTATATAAATATTCAATATTCAATATTTCGTTTCAATGTTAAAAAAAAAAAAAATCTTGTTAAAAATCACAATGTATTGTGTTGTGTGTATATATGTCATGCTGCCCGTCAAGGGCCCTTGATTGGAATAATATATAGTCTATTCTATTCTATTCTATTCTTTAAAAATAAGGAGATGAGGTATGATTGCCAAAGAGACAACTATCCACCAAAGTTCAAATAAAGTGGATGTAAGCAATTATAGGCAACCGTACGGCCTTCAACAATGAGAAATAAAATGCTCCGCTGGGCGCAGCTTGATACGACCGCAGAGGTCGAACCCTGAACAGTTGGGGCAAGTATGGACACAACATTCAAGCTTGATACAGCACTGAAGTTGGATTGTGATTAAACATTTGACACAGCATAGGTTTCTGACACAGAATGAATGTGGTCTAAGAACTTAAAAAATTTTAATTTACCTATTCAAACCATATCATTATTATTTGCTTTTATATATAAATCAGAAATAACCAATTTAAAATGGAAAATTTTAAAGAAAAAAAATGAAAAAAAATTCCCCCTCAAATTTTTTGAACCCCCTTTTTGGCCCCAAATTCCTAAACGTTTAGGGCAATTACCCCCAAACTCAAACCCAGCTTTCCCTTTGTGATATGGAACCTTGTAGTACAATTTCATAAAGATCCATACACTTACACACAAGTTATTGTCCTGAAACTAGAAAAATGCTTGTTTTTGCCCTTTTGGCCCTTAATTCCTAAAATTTTGAGGCAATTACCCCAAAATCAATCCCAGCCTTCCCTTTGTGGTATGGTACCTTGCAGTACAATTTCAGAGAGATCCATACACTTGAACACAAGTTATTGTCTGGAAACTAGAAAAATGCTTATTTTGGCCCTTATTCCTAAACGTTTTGGGCAATTACCCCCAACTCAATTCCAGCTTTCCCTTTGTGATATGGAACCTTGTAGTAAAATTTCAGAAAGATCCATACACTTACACACAAGTTATTGTCATGAAACTAGAAAAATGCTTGTTTTTTGCCCCTAATTCCTAAAATTTGGAGGCAATTACCCCAAAATCAATCCCAGCATTCCCTTTGAGATATGGAACCTGGTGGTACAATGTCAGAGAGATCCATACACTAACACAGAAGTTATGTCTGGAAGTTACAAAAATGCTTATGTTTGGCCCCTAATTCCTTAACTGTTGGTACCATAACCCCCAAAATCAATCCCAACCTTCCTTTTGTGGTATTGAATCTTATGGTAAAATTTCATAGAGATCCATTCACTTAAACTAAAGTTAGAGTGCGAAAACCAATGTGTCTTCGGACGACGACGACGACGACGCCAACGTCATACCAATATACGACTGCAAAATTTTGTTGCGGTCGTATAAAAACCCATACCGTATAGTCGGCTATAAAAGGCCCCGACATGAAAATATGAAATAATTCAAACGAGAAAACTAACGGCCTAATTTATAACAAAACAATTAACGAAAAACAAATATGACAGACATGAACCAAACAACTACAGGCTGCTGACTTGGGAAAGGCACATAAAGAATGTGGCGGGGTTAAACGTGTGTGAGCGCTCAACCCTCCCCCTAAACTGGGACAGTGGTGTACAGCGCAACATACGAACAAACTATAAAAATCGATAAAGGCTTAACTCATCAGATTATACAAAGCAGTAAAACATCAAACATAAACACAGACCGGACGTGGCAGGGTATTTTTATTCATCCTCATCCCTAACAAGAAAAAGGACACCAAGTACAGATCTGAGAGTACTCGCAGTTACTGTCAGCTAGTTCAAAGCTAATAACAACTGTCTGTGCGATGATCTACAGTTGTTATCATCTACGTCAATTGGTGTCTGGTGGATAGTTGTCTCATTGGCAATATTATCACATCACCTTATATGTATATATGTCATATAATTGCAAATTGTTCACCTGCATAAATGTGTAACAGTCAGTAAGGTGACCCCAAGTCAACAGGCTTCTTTCCCTTCCCTATATCTTCCATCACTTTAAGTTTCATGCCAATAATGAGCAACCATTTTCCAAATAGGTTTTCTTTTTTTAATAACAATGACCTTTGACCTGTTGACCCTAAAATATACAGAGTAAGTAAGTTTTATGAACAGCCACCTTGACATATTTACCCAATATCCGTAAGCTTTTTCCCATACCCTATATGTTCCGTCTGTACAAGAATCAAATTAATCAAGCAAGGGACACTCGAGTTAACATCCCGAAACCATTTTTTTCGGACACTTGGACGGACAGAAGGAAGGACAAAGCAATTAATATATGAACCCAATATTTTTGCATGATCCATGATAAAGCGTCAAATGTAGCCAACGGGAATCATCTTTTCTTTAATGTATTGTGGCAAATATTACATGCATGAAAGGACGTGAACATGTAGGTGTCACATGAATATGAACCATGAATGTTGTGTACTTGACTGGTACTCAAAGCAGGATTTTAACGTCCTAGGTAACAGTCCACAGACAGACATCCAATGACGCATTATACCAAATCTAAGCCAGAAAGTTTTGCTCGTATTCCTAAATGTGGTGCTTAGGGGAAAAGAAGCAAATACTGCTTTTCAAATCTCCAGTTTTACTCTGCCGGTTTTGACGACTGTCGTACAACCAAGAAAAGAAAAGAAACCAGAAGTTGGTCTATCAGGCTAAACATATCATGCTAGCAATATGCTTTTTAGTCTCATGACATTAAACATCCCCTACAACATGGCTTGCAATACGCTGTCAAGTATCAAAACATATCTCACATTTCTATGTACATTCTCACAATATATTTTGTAAAATATTTTAATTATAAAAACTTAAATGTAACAAGTATGTATCTAGATTTTCCAAAAGGAATAAACAATTACAAATGTATCTACTATAGCGTACAAGTAATGAACGTTAAACATTTAAACAAAACCCTTACATTTTCAAAGGTGTTGATTCCAAGATGAAAGGACATTTACATAACATTTCCCGAACCCTCCCCGAAAAATGTTTCACTGAATCAACCATACGACTTTAAATTGTATTTTACATTCGACTTCGGACAAAGATAGCCGAATCCAAAATATGGGTTAGTAGCGCACTATTAACAATAACAATGTTTGTCGATTTTTACTGTTTTTCTTTCGTTTTAAGAAAACACTGCGAAACAAATCTTCAGTTTTAAAGAACAAGCGTTTATATTGTAAATGACAACATGGTCAGAAATAAAAATGAGGCAAAGCTATTTTGTACAGAATCTCTACAATACTAAGGCGAGACATGTTTGTTTGTGCAACAGCTACATGTAACTTGTTATCTTATGCCGAAACATCAGGAATAAAGTACCAGACAACAATTTCACAAAATATCTTGCGAGAAATAATACTCGTAAATCATGGACATTTTAGTATAACTAACGATCAATCTTAGATGTAAGATTGTTTGTGAAAAGAGCTGCAGACTTTTAAATATAATATTTCCATTTGGGCTATATTGGGTCTTAGATATTGTGCATATTATGCCTTTTTTTCTTTTTTTAAACTGAGGATTTGTTTCGATGGATGGAGAAAAGCTAGATGTATACATTTGATGGACAATCCACCTTTGCTATTGGTATATACCATACATACTAAAATCTATAAATTCAAAATGATTATATGTATGTACAGAATGAGAAAATGCTTTAAAAATAAATACAGTTTGAAATTTATCTACATGTATAAAAATTACGAGATCGACAACTCTCTGAAACGTACGATAAAAACTAAAAACAATGTTGTATAAAATGTGGAATTTCTGAACCAAATGATGAAGGTTCAATTTCCCTTGAGTTTGTTTCACTTTTTGAGTAATAATTATCTGCAGATAATTTGGAGAAAACTGTCCCATCATTGTGTGATGATCACAAAGTACATTTCATATCTCAACTGTAGAAGTGCTTGCTGAATTCGACCAGACTTTCGCTGTAAGCATGGAGAACAGCAAAAATATTTATCAAATTCAACCAGCAAATTTGAGTTTTCATATGAAAGGCTTTTATAAGTCTCGTTTTGAATGTATATATCTGAAATATCAAAAAGAGACAGTTATTACAACAAAAGCGCAGATCGAGAAATAGTTCATTGGTGTTTATGTTTATCGATAAAGAATAAAGATGAGACATGCAAGATGTTGTATGATTGCCAATGTCAATAGAGTCCAACTTAGTAGATATAAGCAACTTTGGGCAATTGCACGGCCTTCATCAATAAGCAAAACCCATAACGTATCTGCTATAAAAGGCCACAATGATTTGGTGTAATACACGATGCAATAAAACGGTCAATTGCAGTTATTAGAAAGAGCACAACATCAACCGTTTTACTCGATTGCAAAAAATAAACACCAACACCTAGTTTTATCAATTTTCGTTGAGTACCAAAAATATTTCACATACACCATGCAACCATTTCTCAAGTTGTGCTTTCCGTTCAAGGGTTATCAAAATATATAAAATTTTCGTAAATTCTGCATAAATTTAATAAGCATGAAATATATATATTTTTATCTTTTTCAAAAAGTGACATCATGTGTAAACAAAAAGCAGGGGAAATTGTTCATATCTTTTTTCTTACAATTTCCTTAAGGACAATTTTCTTACAAATAATATAATAAAAATGCAAGCAAAAAAAACTGCTGAGGCCACAGTAAAATAAAAAAACTGATAAACATCCATGTTTTGTTGAGTACAAATTATCAATCATAATATGAATTTGTTTCATAAAATATTTATTATTATATAATTTGAAAGAAATTGATTACGTTGATATTTGTCCAAAAAAAAAAAAAAAAAGAAGTTTGAACTTCAAAAAAATATAGTTTAATTAGAATGTACAAGTATTTATATCCATTTTTTTTTAATTTGAATTTTCAGAGCGTTTAACAATTCAATTTTAAAGAGTTCTTCAGTTTAATATC
Source organism: Mytilus coruscus (assembly GCA_017311375.1). Lineage (NCBI taxonomy): Eukaryota > Metazoa > Mollusca > Bivalvia > Mytilida > Mytilidae > Mytilus > Mytilus coruscus. The sequence continues at coordinate 98,261,980 of CM029597.1, read as the reverse complement.
ATGTTACATGTACCATGGTAACAGACGCACATTCATCCACCTTGTTTCCGGTCTACATATCTCTACACACTGATTCGTGGAATAAATGCATTTATTAAGTTGTAAATCTGTGTGTTAAAAAGAGAAACATTAATGTTATGCGTCTTTACACACACACGAAAAAAATAAAATTGAAATTACAAAGCACGTATTACATTATTGTGGCCTTTATATGGCTGATGATAACAAAACATCAATTTTGTGTGGCCTTTATCTGTTTTCTACGTTTCATTTGATTTAAATTTTCCCTGATTCAACATTCTTGTGATAAAAAGTAATAAGAAACTTATCTTTGCACAATTCTTATACAAAGATATACACACTTCGAGGTAGTCTCCGGTTTCTTAAGTACTTCTGACTTATCACAAACGAAGCCATCTCAAGGTCTTTTTGTATGAATTACAAGTGTCTATATTTAACGTATTCGTGTAATGCATGTATGCATATTATGCGACAAAACTCAGTCACACGAGAATCTAAGTCTCGCATACTCAGTGACACGAGAATCCAAGTCTCGCATTGTTTCATTACCCACAATTCTTTAACTCGCTACCTAATATTTACAAGTAACTCCTGAGATGAACCTTAAAACTTCCTCGCAGTGATTAAGTTTGTTTTATGATTTCGCGTACAGTAAAACTGCCATTAAAGTACTATAATACGAAAGTTCACATTTATTTACAAGTCCCGGTTACCACTTAAAATTTCATCCAACCAAGCGGCATCACTGCTAACACCTGTACTTTGTGCCGCCATATTATCTATGTAATCGGAATTGCCACTTTGAGAAGCACTATCTAAGATGTTCATGAAGTCGTCTTGTTGTGGACGCTGATTAAAGCTAGAGTTATTTTGGTTGGCCATTGCCATTCTTTGAGACATCTGTATGCCCTGTTGTTGCATCATCATGTGTTGCGCCTGCGCATTATTCTGCATCATAGCTTGAGATTGCATTGCAGTCATCTGCATAGGCCTTGCCTGATTAACATTAGTCACTGTTGTTCCAGCTTGACCGGCATATGTGTTATTATACATTATATTTGGATTTTGTGGCCTGGCCATTCCGTTCATATTTCCATGCATCATGTGACGGGGCCATTCCTGGGAACGGGGTTGTGAAATATTTAAGCCATCTGGTCCAACATTGACATTTGGAGGTCTCTGGTTTCGCATTATAGCACTTGTGTACCCATGTCCATTTTGCCGATTTTGACGCACTAACGAAGAGTCTATACCACCCGGGTACGACTGTTGTCGTTGTATCTGCGACATATGATACCCTGCATCATTCTGTGATATAACTGGCCCCGAATTAATTGTTGAGCTAGCAGGTCCTCTCTGCATGGCGGCCATTTGAGCAGATTGCATCATGCCATTCTGGATATGAGGTGTGTTTTCAGATTTGACACTTCCATATCCAGAAGTCTGCATGGTGTTTGTTTGTTCGACCATGTCCTGCATTGTTTGTAAGGGGTTTTGTCTACTAGCGGAATATCCCTCCGATTGTTTATATTCGGGTGGCGGTCTCATAAATTGTTGCATTTGCGCCGCCTGCATGCTTTGGTGGCGTTGCTCCTGTCTCATTTTTTCTTGGTACATTTGCTGCATTTTCATTTGCTCATTCATGTAACCCGGTGACTGCCTTTGTGCCATGTTGTTCGGCATTGAAAATGACTGATGCTGAGACAAAGATATGTTTTGTGGCGGTTGACGCATGTGCATCTGTTGTGTCTGAGACATTTGTAATCTCCGTGAACCGTCACTAACGTGCATCTGTTGTGTTTGTGTTATTTCCATCTGAGGACTTTGACTGAAAGACTGAACCTGATTTTGTAATTGTTGTAGGGAAGAAGGCGTGGGGTTTCCTGCTACCCCCGGATAGTGAGTTAATGGTTTCGTTCCTGCATACATGTCTTGATTCCCTTCCTGATAAACAACGCTACCGTTTCTTATATTGTTTATATTCTGTTGGTTACCATATCCATAAGAAGGGTCCATAGTTGGAGGGTACTGATTCGTATAGTTCCCCTCTTGTATGTGTGTATTGAACTGTTTATACGAGCCACCATGGTGTTGGTTACTTTGATGTTGTGCAGCCATTTGTTTAAGTGTTTCCGCTGCTGGTCCAGTTTCAGTCATAGTAGTAATTGCTCCCGGTTGTCTAAATGGGACGGGTGGCGTTCTTACTGGATTTGAAGGTGGACTCTCGAACATATTTCCGGAATTTCCAGCATTTCCGGGATCATAAGGTGGCTGTTTGTGTAAGCCTGGAGAACTTCCGGTCATGCTGCCAAACATACTTGAGTCATTACTGTCCTCTTGGGACACTTTACTGTAAATTTGGTCAAATTTTTGTAATTCTTCGAAAATCTCGTCACTTAATTTACTTTCATCTTTTTCAATTGTTTTTAATATTTCTTCCAGCTCTTCTTGATCAAGGATTTCGGAGCCCGTGTGACTTATATCAGATTTATTAGAATGTATACCAGGAATGTCATCACAAGGTTCTTGCTTACATTCAAATTTCGTACTTGTTTCAACACTGGTTGATGGCTTATCTTTCGATTCTATGTGTGTTTTGACTGTAGTACTAACGGCCACGTTTGTTTGTACTTGCTGCGAGTTTCCGCCCGTGATTTCCTGAACAATGCGAACAGACACGTCGACTCCAGATCCGCCTTTAACCGTTTTCTGTGTAGTAATGGTGTCCGACTCATCAAAATCGAACGCACTTGTGTCAAGATTCTGGCTCTCTGATTGGCTACTATCGATCTTTTTCTTGAGTAATTTCTACAAAGACAGAACAAAATGAATTAATCAACAAAATTAATCAAAATTCAACTAATTTGGCTTTCATTCTCTTCGATTCTTTTCAATCATCAGAGGGTAATTTATCAAAGCTACAGAATAGTGGGTTAATTCTAGGGAATATATCCAATATGAGGAGACATTGGTCTTTAATTTCTACACAAGTTAAACGTGTGTACCATCAATGACACTTAGTTATTACCCAAATTCAAAGTGTCACACTACGTGTTCACCGAGTATAAACATGTATGAATACCATGCACACAAATTCAAATTTAGACTGACCTGCAGTTGTATTGCTTAAAATTGAAATACTGACTGTATCAGACATTCGTATAATTTCCGTTTTTCAGAAGTGACGCTGTGTGGATTCCAGGGACCTCGAAATTATAAGGTACAAACTTCTTTCTTCGATTTTAAATATCCATTCCATTTCTAGCATTGTTTTAAATACATAAATATATATATGCAAAAATATAATTTTATTGAAATAAAACAGAAAATTCGAGGAACCCTCGTGCTTCACTCTGAAATGAATAAAAATAAAGTTCGTTTATTTTGAATTAATTTCCAGTTTAAATATAACCTGTAGAAAAAGCCAAACAAAGGGTTTAGTTTTCGATTTATACGTACAGGTATAGAAGGATAATGTTAGCCCAGCTCCGATGATATACTTGGGTATAAAAAAGGTTCCCGGTTTTCCGTCTGAAGGATACGACTTATCCGCAATGGGCTTCCGTTTGAGCATGGTCAACATAGCCTTATTATCACAGAGGCAGTCGAAATCTCCCGACCTTCATCCCGTCGGCCCCCTCAGCAGAATCGAAATATTGTTACCCTTGCATTGTTATATAATTAATTTCTTCGCGTCCTGAATATGCATTAAATATTTTTATTATATACTTAGTAGTAAATACAGGTAAACTGTATGTGCAATACAATAAATGACAATCGTGCTGTATCAATCATCCGTGATGGTATCGATATCAGTCACGGTCACAGAAGCTTTATCAAACCCCTAAAACTCTATGACGTCACGTCATCGATATCAGTCACGCTTCTAAAGGCTTTATCAAACCCATCTACTTGAAGTATATAATACAGTGTATATGATATGGCTTTTTGAATATCACACCCCGTATCAACCCTCAACCAACATAATCCCTCGAGCAGAGCTCTTGGGATAATATTGGTGTCTCGGGTTGATATGGGTGTGATATTGAAAAATCCATACAATATTCTCTATGTAAATGGACGTTAATCGTGCAACAATCCATCATAATTTTAACCTGGCAAAAGATAACACACTTTATGTTGGGAATTTGTAAACAGGAAAAACATACAGATCTACATGTAGTTTTGTAAGGTCGGAAAGAAAACTGAATTGTTTTTCAATTTTATGATTCAGTGACAATTAGAAAAAATATAAATCAATTGTATAGTACTATGTGTATACGTATCTCCTGTACTTGACAACCGAAATATTGGATTGAGTACAAATGTACGATCTACACACTGGTAAAATAGAGTATATAGATATAGGAAGATGTGGTGTGAGTGCCAATGAGACAACTCTCCATCCAAATAACAATTTATAAAAGTAAACGTACGATCTACACGCTGGAATGATAAAAGTAAATGTACAATCTACACTCTGGCATAATAGAATAAATTTACAATCTACACTCGGGTATGATCATTGAGAACGTGTACGCTCTTCAAGCTTGTTTGATCATTTGAGTAAATGTACGATCTTCAAGTTGGTTTGAACATTGAGTAAATGTACGATCTACAAGCTGGTATGCTCATTGAGTAAATGTATGATCTACACGCTAGAATGATAAAGTAAATGTACAATCAACACTCTGGCATAATGAGTACATTTACAATCTACACTCGGGTATGATCATGGAGAACGTGTACGCTCTTCAAGCTTGTTTGATCACTGAGTAAATGTACGATCTTCAAGTTGGTTTGAACATTGAGTAAATGTACGATCTACAAGCTGGTATGCTCATTGAGTAAATGTATGATCTACACGCTGGAATGATAAAAGTAAATGCACAATCTACACTCTGGCATAATAGAGGAAATTTATGATCTACACTCGGGTATGATCATTGAGTAGATGTATGATCTACACGCTGGAATGATAAAGTAAATGTACAATCAACACTCTGGCATAATGAGTACATTTACAATCTACAGTCGGGTATGATCATGGAGAACGTGTACGCTCTTCAAGCTTGTTTGATCACTGAGTAAATGTACGATCTTCAAGTTGGTTTGAACATTGAGTAAATGTACGATCTACAAGCTGGTATGCTCATTGAGTAAATGTATGATCTACACGCTGGAATGATAAAAGTAAATGCACAATCTACACTCTGGCATAATAGAGGAAATTTATGATCTACACTCGGGTATGATCATTGAGTAGATATATGATCTACACGCTGGAATGATAAAGTAAATGTACAATCAACACTGGCATAATAGAGTACATTTACAATCTACACTCGGGTATGATCATGGAGAACGTGTACGCTCTTCAAGCTTGTTTGATCACTGAGTAAATGTACGATCTTCAAGTTGGTTTGGACATTGAGTAAATGTACGATCTACAAGCTGGTATGCTCATTGAGTAAATGTATGATCTACACGCTGGAATGATAAAAGTAAATGCACAATCTACACTCTGGCATAATAGAGGAAATTTATGATCTACACTGGTATGATCATTGAGTAGATGTATGATCTACACGCTGGAATGATAAAGTAAATGTACAATCAACACTGGCATAATAGAGTACATTTACAATCTACACTGGTATGATCATGGAGAACGTGTACGCTCTTCAAGCTTGTTTGATCACTGAGTAAATGTACGATCTTCAAGTTGGTTTGGACATTGAGTAAATGTACGATCTACAAGCTGGTATGCTCATTGAGTAAATGTATGATCTACACGCTGGAATGATAAAAGTAAATGCACAATCTACACTCTGGCATAATAGAGGAAATTTATGATCTACACTCGGGTATGATCATTGAGTATATGTACGATCTACACGCTGGTATGATCATTGAGTAAATGCACAATATACACGCTTGATATGATCATTAAGTAAATGTACAATCTAAACGCTGGTATAATCATTTGAGTAAATGTACGATCTGCACGCTGGTATGATAATTGAGTAAATGTATAATCTACACGCTGGTATGATCATCGAGTAAATGTACAATCTACTAGCTGGAATGATAGAGTAAATGCACGATCTACACGCTGGCATGATCATTGAGTTGTAATGTACGATATACACGCTGGTATGATCATTGAGTAAATGTACAATCTACACGCTGGTATGATCATTGAGTAAATGTACAATCTACACGCTGGTATGATCATTGAGTAAATGTACAATCTACACGCTGGTATGATAGGGTAAATGTACTATCTACACGCTTATATGATCATTGAGTGAATGTATGATCTACAAGCTGGTATGATCATTGAGTAAATGTACAATCTACACGGTAGTATAATCCTTGAGTAAATGTACGATCTACAATCTGGAATGATCTTTTAGTAAATGTACGCTATACGTCATTGAGTAAATGTACGATCTACACGCTGGTATGATCATTGAGTAAATGGACGCTCTTCACGCTTATATGATCATTGAGTAAATGTTCGATCTACTAGCTGGTATAATCATTGAGTAAATGTACGATCTACAACCTGGTATGATCATTGAGTAAGTATACGTTCTACAAGCTGGTATGATCATTGAGTAAATGTACGATCTACACGCTGGAATGATAAAGTAAATGTGCAATCTACACTCTGGCATAATAGAGTAAATATACGATCTACACTCTGGTATGATTATTGAGTAAATGGACGCTCTTCACGCTGATAGAATCATTGAGTAAATGTTCGATCTACTAGCTGGTATAATCATTGAGTAAATGTACGATCTACACGCTGGAATGATAAAGTAAATGTACGATCTACACTCTGGTATGATCATTGAGTAAATGCACGATCTACAAGCTAGTATGATCATTGAGTAAATGTACGATCTGCAAGCTGGTATGATCATTGAGTAAGTGTACGCTCTACAAGCTGGTATATGATCATTGAGAAATGTACGATCTTCACTCTGATATGATGGAATAAATGCAAGATCTACACGCTTGTATGATGAGAGACCTTTTTTACAGGTACACATATAAATTATCTTTTCACACGCAACCAAGAGATCTATTTAACAATCTGACTATTCATTTGTATGGTGTATTAAATAACTTTAACATTTTAAAGCGAAGCAATTATGTTATGAAATTAATTTAATTGAGCCATAAACGTTATATTCGACGATCGCAACAATAAAATATGTAATGTAACATATGAAATTTAATCCATTTACAATGAACGAGTTGTTTGTAATCTTACACAATCATCGGGCAAATAGTCTACCCTCCCTCACCACCTCATCCCTTATGGATTTCTGAGTCAGGAGCGATTTTCGATTTGGCCGCCCCATAAAATCGCTCACATGTCATGTATGTTATATATAAGATAATTAGCTACATGTACTGCTTTAACATGTTAAATATCATACAATTGTATATACAATGTACATGTACTACATACTCCAATAGTCTGAAAAATGATCACCAGCATCTTCTATGCATGTTAGACAATAGATGTCAGGTATTTATTGGGGTAAAAGCATTCTCTGTGTCTGGCATTAGATGTCAGATATTGATTAGAGGACCAGCATCCTCTGTGTCTGGCATTAGATGTCAGGTATTGATTGGAGGACCAGCTGCCTCTGTGTCTGGCATTAGATGTCAGGTATTGATTAGAGGACTAGCATCCTCTGTGTCTGGCATTAGATGTCAGGTATTGATTGGAGGACCAGCATCCTCTGTGTCTGGCATTAGATGTCAGGTAATGATTGGAGGACCAGCAACCTCTGTGTTAGACATTAGATGTCATGTATTTATTTGTGGACCAGCATTCTTTGTGTCAGACAACAGATGTCAGGTATATATTGGGGGGACCAGCATCCTCTGTGTCTGGCATTAGATGTCAGGTAATGATTGGAGGACCAGCATCCTCTGTGTTAGACATTAGATGTCATGTATTTATTTGTGGACCAGCATTCTTTGTGTCAGACAACAGATGTCAGGTATATATTGGGGGGACCAGCATCCTCTGTGTCTGGCATTAGATGTCAGATATTGATTGGAGGACCAGCATCCTTTGTGTCTGGCATTAGATGTCAGGTATTGATTAGAGGACCAGCATCCTCTGTGTCTGGCATCAGATGTCAGGTATTGATTATAGGACCAGCATCCTCTGTGTCTGGCATTGTATGTCAAGTATTGATTGGAGGACCAGCATCCTCTGTGTTAGACATTAGATGTCATGTATTTATTTGTGGACCAGCATTCTTTGTGTCAGACAATAGATGTCAGGTATATATTGGGGGGACCAGTATCCTCTGTGTCAGACATTAGATGTCAGGTATTGATTGGAGACCAGCATCCTCTGTGTCTGGCATTCGATGTCAGGTATTTTTTGGGGTCCAACATCCCTTGTGTCAGTCATTAGAAGTTGGGTATTTATTGGAAGATCATCATCCTTTGTCAGACATCAAATGTCAGGTATTTATTGGGAAACCAGCATCCTTTGTGTCTGACATTAGATGGCAGGTATTGATTGGAGAACCAGCATCATTAGTGTCAGAATCATGTATTTATTGGGGAACCAGCATCTTCTGTGTCTGGCATTAGATGTCAGGTATTTATTGGACCAGCATCCTTTGTGTCAGACATCAGATGTCAGGTATTTATTGGAGGACCAGCATTCTTTGTGTCAGACATTAGATGTCAGGTATTTATTAGGGAACCAGCATCCTGTGTCTGATATCAGATGTCAGGTATTTATTGGGGAACTAGCATCCTCTGTGTCTGACATCAGATGTCAGGTATTTATTGGGGAACTAGCATCTTCTGTGTCTGACATCAGATGTCAGGTATTTATTGGAGAACTAGCATCCTCTGTGTCTGACATCAGATGTCAGGTATAAAAAGCCCTGTTCATTGATACTTTTCTATGTTTTCTATGTATTGTGTGCGATTTTGTCCCATGTACATTTACTCCATATCCTTTCATTTTCTATCTATTGGGGAACCAGAATACTTTATGTCAGACATTAGATGTCAGGTATTTATTGGGGGTCACAGATAGACAACAAACCGCTATGGAAGTATTTCGTAAAACAAGTTAAATCAGACATACAAAATTATATAATTTCACATTATTTAACAGACAAAATACATTACAAAAGTACAGCATAGTTTCAATAGTTACACTCATAAGTTTTCCCATGGAAATAAGTGGAGGAAAACAATTTGGCAGGACTCACCTTTCGAACTTTTGAATATACAAAATGTAAATGTACAGTACATGTATGTCTATGCTTATTCCTTGAATATGCCAAGTATTTCCTCAACTGATACATGTACAAAATCTGTCACTGTGGCTTATTTAAAGTTTAACTTGACCATATAAGTGCTTGAGGACAGGACCCTATGTTGAGCCCCATAGTCCCTCCCCCTTTATTATCATAAATCCCGATTTTCTAATATATATATACAAAAATGTATCATTTATTTGTACTATATGTATACCAATATACCATATTTTTACTCGAAATATACATGTTTACATGTACTATCAATGTGCCACTCGACTATAGAGTGAACATTGATAGTAAACATGCATATTATATTGGTATACATGGTATACATATGGTACAAATAAATGATATATTTATTAGAAAATCAGGGATTTATGATAATAAAGGGGAGAGACTATGGGGGCTCAACATGGGGTCCTGTCCTCAAGCACGTATGAATTTGACTGGTTTCATGGTGCCATGCAAGAAATATATAAACGGACAGAAATTCACCTAATACATTATGATAGGACAAAAATCTAGATGCACATTTGAGTAGGTATTTATATATTTATGTAAAGATATAAAGCTTATAAAGCTTCCAAAGGTACATAAATATATATTTATTTCGAAATAAAAAATAAAACCTGTCATTACCTGTAGAAAATCATTTATCATTACATGTTTCTTGATTGTATATGTCCAGTGGCAAATACTTGATAAATATATTCAGAACAAGAACAAGCTACACAATTAACTGATTAATTAAACAATTAGCATGATAGGTTCTGCATGAAATAAGTTGGACAAGGACAGTCATGATGCAGAATGACAACAAGTTATCCCATGTAATCAAATGTCATGATGTCAGTTGGACCAGGACCGTCAGAATGCTCAAGGTACAGACGTCAGTTGGACCAGGACCATAAGAATGCCCAAGGTACAATATTACATGTAGCTGAACTTGGAAAGACATTTTGACATGCAACCGTCCACCTGCAGATGCCTAAAACAGTTTGTTGTAATGGTTGAGGAATATCTTCTTGCTGACAACTGACTAAGGGTTAGGCCCATCTCTATCAAACAAATGACTATATAAAGGGTAAAGCTAAATGTCTTGCCGATAATGACTAAGGATTTGACACATTTCCACCTGACAAATGACTACTGGTTAGGCACATTTCCTCCTAACAAAAAACTAAGGGTTAGGCACATTTCCTCCTGACAAATGTCTAAGGGTTAGGCACATTTCCTCCTGACAAATGACTAAGGGTTAGGCACATTTCCTCCTGACAAATGACTACGGGTTAGGCACATTTCTTCCTGACAAATGACTAAGGATTAAGCATAATTTTCTTATGACATATGAATAAGGGTTAAAAGAAGAAATTACTAGTTACTGACAAGTTTCTTTAAAACTGTTTTGCAGTAGCATCTTGACAAATTTTGAAAATTTACCAATTATTATGTATTTAAATTTAATTATTGCTTTCTTTTTATTTATTTTATTGACATTTCCTACATGTTTATAATTAACCTTTATTATTATCAGATTATAAGTTTTCTCAAAGCTTTACAGACTATGAGGGCGGAGAAGTAACCCCCATCACCTCTCCCCATTTTGACTTAAATTGTGTCCTTTTAACTTAAAAGTGGTCCACATCTTTCAAAATGTGAAATGATCACCAATGTTTATACTTTATATGTCTTATAGAAGTTGGTGTAATAATTTGTTGAATGTCTTTCTCCTTGATCTATGAAAAATTGTAAATTGAAATAAAGAAGCTTTGTGCATAGTAAGATTAAATTTGCAATAGCAAACTTCAAAAGAGCAGCATTTTCAGATATTTCATTTTTTTAATTGGAGGGTTTCTCATGGCTTATAAAATTTACAACACAATTAAAATATACACATGATAAATATAATATTGTTCTATGTTTAAATACACATATATAAAACATTGTAAAATGTCTATCTTTTAATTAATTCTACTGTAACTTTATAATCAGGTCAACCACGTGTCAATTAACAGGTACAACAATGCTCATCTTAATTGCACTAAAAATAAACTGGCTGGATTTTTCTGTTATCTAAGTGACAAATATCCATTTACGCCTTCGGGGTACACTATGTATTTAATTAACTTTAACACCACTTGATCTTCAGGTTAGTTACCATTGGTCAGTTGCATCGTATGGCCACGTGACTCGGTCAATCCCATTCAATCAAAATGTCAACATTGGGGTCACGGGGAAATACTATGCAATAAATAGAAAGACTGAGACTTACCGTTAGCCCTAAATTTCTATGCTCTCCAGAACTGTCCTTTTTAGTCTTTGAAGCCTTTTTTGCTTTACTCTGTAGCCACCGTTCGCGTAACAACAAAGTTTCTTGTCTTTCACGCTCATATAAGCTATTTATAGTATTGTCATATCTGGTTGCAGATTTATTTTGATGTCTTCTGTAAATATCGAATCGCCTCCTCAAGCGCTCGACTACATCCCGCCGCTTGGGGGAGGAAAAATCCCCCATAATATTATATGCATGTATGTAAAGTTCTTACGAGACAGTAATGTCCCGTAATAATCACACTGCGACCTTTAACAGTAACGATACACAACTATCTCAGATCCATTGATCGCTTTGTTTACGTCCCAAATGTATTACATAGTGTTCACACGTCAATATCACACAAATACACTAAGCACATGTACTAATGTAAATTCACAAAACAGATAACTTTTTATGTAATTTCCTTTCGTAAGTGTAGCAAATGTACCGTACAATATTCCAGATTAATATTTTACGGCACGCTTTCTATTTTGGACTGATCCATCCATTGATTACAAGGGGTGTTAGGTTGTGTGGGAACTCATCGAATTGTGACGTTATCAGCTGGGTCAACAATACCTATAGGAAGTGATCGCACACTAAAACATGTAAATTTATTGTCTTTGTAAGGACAATAATAAATACCTGGTGTTGTTTTACTGTGTTTTATAAGTTTACTTTACACTTTTAGTTGATTATCATTTAAATACTTCAATCTTTGCTAATCAGTACATAAATTGTCTAGAATTGACCCTCTTGTGAGAATTTAAATTACACAGTTCTTAATAATATAAACACAAACATTTATATTTTTCAAGTAATAGTTCATGCATTCATATAACATAAATAAATTACGTATTCTATTTAATGTTTAAAATTGTTTTACATACATTTAATTATTTCAAACATATACTACTTATTAATGGACTATTAATTATAATTACCGTTCATTTGCATATGGTGAAAACAAAAACACTGTCAAATATAAACACAATATTATATAATAATACAACAGTATTACTTTTGATGGACATAGACCTTATTTTCTCAACTCTTCAATGAGCCTCAAGATTGCTTTCTAAAGTCACCGAGTGCTGACAATTTTAAGTCCTGATTTAAAATTTGATTTTAGTCGGAAAGTAGTCGATCGCAAGTATTTCTATAGCCAGGCTTTATTTCATTAATTTGTAAAGACAATAGATCTACTAAAGTTGAGTTCAGAAAAATTACAATAAAAAATTATTACTTTTTTTGTTGATTTCTTAATTTATTTCACAGTATTCCCCTGCATTTTTCCTTCCTAGACAGATTTGTGGGTCTTTAATATTTCACGGCAAAGTCGTATATATTTTTTCCGAATAATCTTCGAACAATTTTATAAACCTGTTTCTGAACACATTATGTTTCAAATATGCTTGCGGCATTGAAAAATAAACGAAGTAATAACTGAAAGTTGAATAACATATGTTATTTACAGTATGAAATAAAATCTTTATGTACTTTATTGGTGTAATGCACGACTGTGATGCAGAGGATGCTTCATCATTTTCAGATTAGGTATTTCATATGAAAAATAGATGGTGGAAAATTTAAATCAGTGCCTGCCAAGCATATACAAACATTGCATTTATAAACCATCAATGGATGTTGTTTTTCTGAATTGTCATAATTCAATTAAAAGAACGATTGTCATTAGATAAGTTGATATTACAAAGCAAGAAATAATTACAATACATGTAAGGCAATCATAACAAAACTTCTGGCAAAAATACAATTATATTCTGAACGAAAGCCAATTACTTCGAATAGTCATACTTCTATCAAACAATTTTTATCAGGATTTGATGTTGGTCCGAAGTTTGATTTAATAACGATTTTCATGTATTATGTAATATGTAGTAATATGTTCAATTTCAATCATACGACATTGAACTTGACCTAACAGTATTTAAAAAAAACTATGTACGAATAAATAGATAATAAACATACAGATAAATCGATATAAATTATAAAAACAAATAATATAAATATATCTTTATTCAGCGTAATAATAAAATGAAAAAATCTACGAAATACATTTGTATTAAGCACCGATCCACGCTCAGAGCTCAAGCTCAGTAAGTACCGCCTGAGCACATGGCCTGACACAGGTATCAAATAGAGTAAGCACATAGCCTGACACAGGTACCAAATAGAGTAAGCACATAGCCTGACACAGGTATCAAATAGAGTAAGCACATAGCCTGACACAGGTATCAAATAGAGTAAGCACATAGCCTGACACAGGTACCAAATAGAGTAAGCACATAGCCTGACACAGGTACCAAATAGAGTAAGCACATAGCCTGACACAGGTACCAAATAGAGTAAGCACATAGCCTGACACAGGTACCAAATAGAGTAAGCACATAGCCTGACACAGGTACCAAATAGAGTAAGCACATAGCCTGACACAGGTATCAAACTTAGTAAGCACATAGCCTGACACAGGTACCAAATAGAGTAAGCACATAGCCTGACACAGGTACCAAATAGAGTAAGCACATAGCCTGACACAGGTATCAAATAGAGCAAGTACATAGCCTGACACAGGTACCAAATAGAGTAAGCACATAGCCTGACACAGGTACCAAATAGAGTAAGCACATAGCCTGACACAGGTATCAAATAGAGTAAGTACATAGCCTGACACAGGTATCAAACTTAGTAAGCACATAGCCTGACACAGGTATCAAATAGAGTAAGCACATAGCCTGACACAGGTATCAAATAGAGTAAGCACATAGCCTAACACAGGTACCAAATAGAGTAAGCACATAGCCTGACACAGGTACCAAATAGAGTAAGCACATATCCTGACACATGTACCAAATAGAGTAAGCACATAGCCTGACACAGGTATCAAATAGAGTAAGCACATAGCCTGACACAGGTATCAAATAGAGTAAGCACATAGCCTGACACAGGTATCAAACTTAATAAGCACATAGCCTGACACAGGTTCCAAATAGGGTAAGCACATAGCCTGACACAGGTATCAAACTTAGTAAGCACATAGCCTGACACAGGTATCAAATAGAGTAAGCACATAGCCTGACACAGGTATCAAACTTAGTAAGCACATAACCTGACACAGGTATCAAACTTAGTAAGCACATAGCCTGACACAGATATCAACTAGAGTAAGCACATAGCCTAACACAGGTATCAAATAGAGTAAGCACATAGCCTGACACAGGTATCAAATAGAGTAAGCACATAGCCTGACACAGGTACCAAATAGAGTAAGCACATAGCCTGACACAGGTACCAAATAGAGTAAGCACATAGCCTGACACAGGTACCAAATAGAGTAAGCACATAGCCTGACACAGGTACCAAATAGAGTAAGTACATTGCCTGACACAGGTATCAAACTTAGTAAGCACATAGCCTGACACAGGTACCAAATAGAGTAAGCACATAGCCTGACACAGGTACCAAATAGAGTAAGCACATAGCCTGACACAGGTACCAAATAGAGTAAGCACATAGCCTGACACAGGTATCAAACTTAGAAAGCACATAGCCTGACACAGGTACCAAATAGAGTAAGCACATAGCCTGACACAGGTACCAAATAGAGTAAGCACATAGCCTGACACAGGTATCAAATAGAGTAAGCACATAGCCTGACACAGGTATCAAATAGAGTAAACACATAGCCTGACACAGGTATCAAACTTAGTAAGCACATAGCCTGACACAGGTACCAAATAGAGTAAGCACATAGCCTGACACAGGTACCAAATAGAGTAAGCACATATCCTGACACAGGTACCAAATAGAGTAAGCACATAGCCTGACACAGGTATCAAATAGAGTAAGCACATAGCCTGACACGGGTATCAAATAGAGTAAGCACAATGCCTGATACAGGTATCAAACTTAGTAAGCACATAGCCTGACACAGGTACCAAATAGAGTAAGCACATAGCCTGACACAGGTACCAAATAGAGTAGGTACATAGCCTGACAAAGGTACCAAATAGAGTAAGCACATAGCCTTACACAGGTATCAAATAGAGTAAGCACATTGCCTGACACAGGTATCAAACTTAGTAAGCACATAGCCTGACACAGGTACCAAATAGAGTAAGCACATAGCCTGACACAGGTACCAAAATAGAGTAGGTACATAGCCTGACAAAGGTACCAAATAGAGTACGCACATAGCCTGACACAGGTATCAAATAGAGTAAGCACATAGCCTGACACAGGTATCAAACTTAGTAAGCACATAGTCTGACACAGGTATCAAATATAGTAAGCACATAGCCTGACACAGGTACCAAATAGAGTAAGCACATAGCCTGACACAGGTACCAAATAGAGTACACAACCGGGCCTAGATGTCTAACTTACTAATAAGCTCAAACTTAGAGAGCAAGGAGTAAGAACCACAGATCAAACATCGTAAGCACCAAGATACCTATATATAAATATACATATGGTTATGCAGCACCTATGGTAGTGCGGCATCTAGGGTAATGTGGTACCTAGTGGTAATGTGGCATCTATGGTAGTGCGGCATCTATGGTTGTGCGGCGTCTAGAGTAATTTGGCACCGAGTGTTATTGTGGCACCTATGGTAATGCGACACCTAAGGTGATAGGTACAAAGTGGGTATGCAGCACATATGGCAGTGTGCATCTAGGGTGATGTGGCACCGAGTGGTAATGTTTCAAAGGGAAAAAATATCCAAGAGTACTAATAATGTATTTTTATTAGTAATGTTATTTTCATATGTCTATTATATTATCTGTCACATTATATGCTGTACAATGTTTCATGCTTGTTGCTTATATTGTTATATCTAATTATAATTGTTAATTGTAAATGCCCCTGTGGGACCATGATTGGAATGATAAAATATTTGGTTTGATTTGATTTGATTTGGTAATGCGGCATCTATGGTGGTGCGTCGTCTAGAGTAATGTGGCACCTATTGGTAATGTGGCACCTATGGTAGTGTGGCATCTAGGGTAATATGGCACCGATTGGTAATGTGGCACCTATGATAGTGGGGAATTTAGGGTAATGTGGCACATATGGTAGTGCAGCATCTAGATTAATGTGGCACCTATCGTAGTGCGGCATCTAGGGTATTAATGTGGCACCTATACCGAAAATATAAATATTGCTATGTATATTAACGGTATACAAATTTATGGTTTTATGGACTTTTACTTCTCAAGATCTAGACAAATAGATTAATATTATGTAAAGCGACAACTTTTCAGACAGGTCAGCATATAATTATATTTTCATCATAGATAATGCTCACCTGAAAATCTTAAACACTATGTGTAATTTTATCAATGACTTATTTCTTTAAGATCGTGGAGATATAAGATCTCATATTTCACAGACATGTACAGGTGTTAAATATTACAGTACGTTATGTAAAAATCGTTAAAATGAAAAAATGTCCTTTGTATAATATTTAAACGACTCACAATAGAGACAGTTAATACCATTTCAAAGATATCACAACGAAATGAAGAAGCTAAATATAAATATGGTTTGTCTGAAATTAAGCTAAATGTCAGATCTGCAAATTTGCAGTCTTAAAAGGCATGTTATTAAGTGTTGACAAGGAGTTTGTCTTATACAACCTCTTTTGTATTGAGAATACATTTTGCCGTCTACCTTTAAGTTAAATACAATTTGCTTGTATGTGTCCGAAACAGGAGAAAAACTCGACAAACCATTCTTTTTATCTGTTTCCTAAGCTCGTTATAATGTCTTACATAGTTCCCGAAGATTCAAGTATATGGCGATTTAAATTTTTTAACAAATTCCATACCCATCTCAAGCAGAGCGATCAAATTAAACTGTAACGTGATATTTATGCGTCTTTATCAACTAAAGAGGGCTTATGGTATAACATAATCCAATCGTTAACTTTTGATCTCCGTCAATACGTTTACATTACGTGCACATTTCGTTACTTGGAAGACACGTGCACAGAGGTTGATTGACTGATAGTGACATTGAAAATGATAAATGTCAAAAGCAATGGAGAAAATAACTCTGTTTATATGTGGTTGTCTTACGGGTGAATCATCTACCCACGGATATGTTGTGATACCTTGGGACACCACAATGAAATTAACACAACTTGTCAATGCTGCATACAAGGTATCATAACATATCCGTGGGTAGATTGTGATCTTTAACACTCTTATAGAAAGCGATATGTATGGCAATACTAAATCTAACACTTCTAATGGAGTTTCTGGGGGTCCATCCCTTCAATAAGGCCAAATACGCATATGGTATAGACAGCTTTCTTTCTTTAAAGAACATGCATAATTAGCAAACTGCAAAGGAGTCGGGGTACGGGGTCCCCCGACTTTTTTGTAAAATATATTATTGAAAATAGAAAATGAAAATGAAAGAGGACACTGACTAACTTCTAGACTATTAGACTATAGAAAGGTTTGTTTTTGCTTGTCACTCCCGACTTTTTAGTCTAATCACACGTCACTGCATAAGATACCATTAATGTTTTAATTAAGCTGCTCAAATCTTCCTGGGATCATGGTTCACTGCTTGACAGTACATTGTAATTATATATTTTTTTTATTCCCATGGTAGATACACATTCGATCACTATGACCTATGTATCTTCTTGTTATGAATCTGTACCTAAGATCACTGAGATCTAGATATCTTCCTGCTATGATACTTTTTTGTTTCCTTCGTCGAACATTATACGTGCTTTTTCTCAATGAGCTTTGCAAAAAAATGGAAACAACACTTTATAAATGTCATGCGTCCGAACTGCTTTTCAGAATTTTCCTTCACTAAGAACGTCCAAAGTCGAATATTTTAAAGTCAAAGATGTATAAGAACCGTAACAGTTCAAGTTCTATATGACCAAAAAGTACCTTAAAAACAGCCAAATCCATCTGGGGTCAACTTTGCCTGAGGGAGTTGAAACCTTAGTTTCTTGATAATTTCTAAATTTGCAAGAATCCTTTCCTAAAAAGATTTCAAAATTTGAATGTTTTATTGTCAACTCTTACCTCTCACTCAAATAGAAACTTGCTTTAATACAAAACTTTCAAATTCTACGCGATGCCATGATAATTTCTCTTTAACTGAGCAGCTACTGTAACCTTAGATCTTATATTTCTTACATTTCATTTAAACTGTGTTCACATTCGTTATTCTAACTTTTTGCTTTAAACGATTCATTTGACACAAACAGACCAATTTTTATTCTTGTGAAGGTCCCAGTATCATCTTCAAAATGCGTTAACATAAAATGTTACTTTTCTTGTTGAGTGCAGGTGTTGAGTGAACAGAAAGATATATTGTGACACGAAGAAGTGTTTTTAGAGATTTTTTGCTACTTTATTTTAATTTGGTGGAAACTTTTTGAAAGCAACGATTTTGAAATGTTGATTATTTTTCTAAACGATTATATAAATATATAACTCTGGAGAAATTTTCCTAAACACCTATATTGGCTATACAGCTGTAGTTTGAAAGGTTATCAAAACATCCTTCTTTGAAAATGGGTTTAATAATTTTAATGTTCTCTCCTCTTGGAAGAATATACACCAGAAAATATAATAAATTACGCTATATCAACATTCATCATAGAAGTGATTTTCAATCTTTCATAGATAGAAGAAAGACAACTCGAATGCAATTAATGTAATCTCGAGTAATAAATTAAATGTTCCGAGAACAAAAACAAGGGGATATTCAAAACTAATAAGTTGAGAGAAACTGACAATGTCATGGCAAAAACGAAAGAATGTGAAAAGAGAAACAAGTTCACAAAACAATACACATAGAAAACTAACGATTGAGCAACATGAATGCCACCAAAAACTGGGTGATCTCATGTGCAGCTCGATCCGATACTTGGTACACAGATCTTCATCTTTGCATAGACATATTGTTATCAATAACTCACTTTTATTTTTACTTGTTATTGGTTTGCTTAAACACCAAAACTTTAGCAAATCAACAAACTCTCGTTTTAAACAGAATAATTCTACCCAAACAAGATTAAACCAGTTGCTTATTAGCGTAAAAGATTTAATACTATATAATTAAGATACATACATTGTATTATAACATGTATAAAGAGGTGTGGTATGATTGCTATTGAAACAATTATCCTTTAAAGGGGCATAAGCTTCGTGATACAAAAAATAATAAAGTATGATTTGTTTTGTTCAATCATTAATGAAAGTGAAATAGAGAAATAATAATTCGCTTTAAACAGTCCATTTGGTTCAAATTGGTCAAAATAAGCTAAGAAACATCGCTGATGAACTATTCACTTGCAAGTGAATAATTCGACCTCATTGAATCCGTATTCATTCTTATGCAGGTAAAAACGATGATAAACATACTTTTTAACCTACAATATGAAATCAAACAGACCTAGAAAAATTCAATTGCACGTCGTCGCTATCTTTTATTTTTATATGTTTATATATATCGGGTTATATGACCGTCGGCAGTTTTCGGAGGTCATCTCGATGGTTAATTAGATGACGTCTAGACAAAAATAAACACGAAATATTGATACATATTATCGAGTCCATACATTGTTAATTGTTTATTTTAGACTTTTTGTAATGTAGGTATACGTTTTAGTATGTTATAAATCAAATATGAGAATTTGAGTCAAATCGGTGAACATGAATTTGACATCTAATGTCCCTTTAAAAACTGAATCATATGATTCCCATTGAAATGTCGATGACAATCTGGAAGGATATTGACTATGGATACAGGGATACAGTCGTTGACACTCTGAAAGGACATTGTCCATGGATACAGTCGATGATACTTTGGAAGTATATTACCAATTGATACAGTCGTTGGCACACTGGAAGGAGATGGTCCATGGATACAGTCGTAGACACACTGGAAGGAGATTGTCCATGGATACAGTCGTTGACACACTGGACGGGTATTATCTCGGTACTGCGGCATTTTGTTAAGTTTTCTTTTGCTTCGTGCCAATATGATGCGTCAAGCCCTTTCCAACTGATTTGTACCGTTTGTTTGTCTGTTGTACAGACGAGTATTACTTGCATGTTGGGATATTGGATAGGAAAAAACACAAGTATTCTGCATTCTTTATTGGAAATTAACTGAAAACAATCAGACGGCTATCTATAATAAAAAAATATGGTATGATTACCAATGAGACAACTCTCCACCAGAGACCAAATGACATAGAAGTTTACAATTATAGGTCACCGTACGGCCTTCAACAATGAGCAAAACCCGTACCGCATAGTCAGCTATAAAAGGCCCGAAATAACAAATGTGAAACAATTCAAACGAGAAAACTAACGAACTGACTTATGTACAAAACGATGAACGAAAAACAAATATGATATAAAGCAACAAACGACAACCGCTGAATCACAGGCTCCTAACTAGGGACAGGCACACACATAATGTGGCGGGGTTAAACTTGTTTGAAAGCGCCAACCCTCCCCTATCCTGGGAAGTGGTGTAACGGCACAACACAAGAACAAACTATGCAAAACAAAAAACGAAAAACAAATATGAGAAATAGCAATACACGGCAACCACTCAATTACAGGCTCCTGACTTCGGACAGGCACATATAGAATGTGGTGGGGTTAAATAGTTTGTTGGTGCCAAACCCTCCCCCTAACCCGGGACAGCGGTGTAACAGTACAGCATAAGATCAAACTATAAAAATCGGTTGAAAAGGGCTTAAAATGGAGAGTTGTCTCATTGAAACTCATACCACATCTTCTTATTAATATTAACTCATCAGATCGATACAAAGCAAAAAAACATCTAACAAAAACACAGACCGGACGTGGCAGGGTAGTTATACATCCCCATCTAGTCGGTATAATTGACATCAAGCAAACGACTAACTAGTATATCTTATAATTGATAACTATTGGACCAGCGCCTAGTTTTTTTTTCAATTGACAAATAGACGAGCACCTAGAATGGTATAATTGACTACAAATAGACCAGTACCAAGTATAGTATTATCGACTACAAATAGACGAGTTCCAAGTATGGTATAATTGACTACAAATAGACCAGTACCAAGTATGGTAGTATTGACTACAAATAGACCAGTACCAAGTATGGTAGTATTGACTACAAAAAGACCAGTACCAAGTATGGTATTATCGACTACAAATAGACGAGTTCCAAGTATGGTATAATTGACAACAAACAGACCAGTACCAATTATGGTATTATCGACTACAAATAGACGAGTTCCAAGTATGGTATAATTGACTACAAATAGACCAGTACCAAGTATGGTATTATCGACTACAAATAGACGAGTTCCAAGTATGGTATAATTGACTACAAATAGACCAGTACCAAGAATGGTATTATCGACTAAAAATAGACGAGTTCCAAGTATGGTATAATTGACTACAAATAGACCAGTACCAAGTATGGTAGTATTGACTACAAAAAGACCAGTACCAAGTATGGTATTATCGACTACAAATAGACGAGTTCCAAGTATGGTATAATTGACTACAAATAGACGAGTTCCAAGTATGGTATAATTGACTACAAATAGACCAGTATCCCAATCATGGTATTATTGACTACAAATAGACGAGTTTTAAGTATGGTATAACTGACAACAAATAGACCAGTACCAAGTATGGTATAACTGACAACAAATAGACCAGTACCAAGTATGGTATTATCGACTACAAATAGACGAGTTCCAAGTATGGTATAACTGACAACAAATAGACCAGTACCAAGTTTGGTATTATTGACTACAAATAGACGAGTTCCAAGTATGGTATAACTGACAACAAATAGACCAATACCAAGTATTGTGTAACTGACAACAAATAGACCAGTACCAAGTATGGTATTATCGACTACAAATAGACGAGTTCCAAGTATGGTATAACTGACAACAAATAGACCAGTACCAAGTATGGTATTATTGACTACAAATAGACGAGTTCCAAGTATGGTATAACTGACAACAAATAGACCAGTACCAAGTATGGTATTATTGACTACAAATAGACGAGTTCCAAGTATGGTATAACTGACAACAAATAGACCAGTACCAAGTATGGTATAACTGTCAACAAATAGACCAGTATCCCAATCATGGTATACTAGTAATTGACAAGAAGGAGACGAATATCAAGTATGGTATAATGACTAGACATTAGTATTGTTTAATTGACAGCAGACAGACGAAAAAATAGATGTTTGGTATACATGAGTTAGACAGCAACCTAACGACACAAATAACAAAAACCCACCAAAATGGCAAACATACAGTCTTCAACAATACACAGGTATTTGCACACTATGACTAACTCTAAATCTTTCGAGTCTATAAAAGTTGTGATTGATTAATTGATTGTTCGTTGCTTAACGTCGGTCCAGTGTCAACTATTTCATGCATGTTCAGGACGAGAACAAATTAACAATAAATACAATAGGTAGGTCCTGTAATATGGGCCGTCCGGGATGAAGGTCGGGAAATTTGGATTGCCACTGGAAAATGAGGGTATATTGGATAGGGATAGAAAGTTTGCCTTGTAACAGGTCACATACGGACCTTTCAAAGAGTTGTTGTAAGGGTTCTTAACGTGGAGATAGCGTTGCACTCTCTCTACAAGAAGCATCTGATTTAAAGTCCCAATTCTGACCGGACGTCCCCACTTTGGCAAGGGTTTTACTGCCGGTCGGAGAAAGACTAAGAGTGACCATATTTCTATTACCCAGTCATCCTTGGGATTAAAAGATGAGAATAAACGGAAAAATCGAATATTTATTAATAAAACCCAATTCTCCAAATAGCGAAAACATTCAGAAATGACAAACGAAAGTTACTGACAAGGTTGCAGACTTGGACAGTCACATAAAATTTATCTTAATTTACTCTAATACATAAAATGTATAACGGGAATCGCCAAAAATACCGCAGTTCAACGAACAACATAAACCATCAATACATATGTCGTCTACTATTTGTGTAATTAACCATTCAACATGTTCATATCTTATATGGTGTTTTCAAATAGTTGGGGGGGGGGGGGGACTTGAACGATATCTATATATAGACAGTTTTATTTATTGGACAAAACTCCCCAAAACGTGCCTCTGTGTTTACATATTTCAAAATTGAATAAAAACCCTTTAATACCACCATTCACCCGTGAAGAAATTTGATCTTTAAATTCTCTCCATACAAACCTTCATGTCGGGATGATGTCATGGTTTTTATTAATTATGTCAATTACAGGTGACAATATGTGCATGTGATTGTTTATTTATTCGTTGCTACGATCAAAGGATCATTACGATGGAGATCAATATATAGGAAGCAAAGATGGTTCAGGTAAGTTGTACAGGCGAACAACATCCGGTTATTTAGTAATTTTGACAATTATTATTCTTTACAATAAATGTTTTAAAGTCGCAAACTAGAAAATTAATGAAATAGAACTTCCGCATTCTACATGGAGGTCATTACATCGGAAAGTTGAAAATACATACAGAGTAGGTCAAAAATAAAGGTCGTATCATTTCAATATCTATTATGGGTCTATATCTATTATATATAAATATGTGTCTCAAGTCATGATTCGCCGTAGTCTTTTGTCAAATCGTACAATTTCTGTTTTGAGAATTGGGTGTTGATGGCAGATATTTATAAGATGTATTTTGTTAATTGTAACTGTATTTCCTATCATGATTTCCTTGATAGAGGTTTTCTCCTCACAAGGAAGCTATTAAACCAAGAGTTCCAAGTGGTGAAGTTGAAATCATCCCTTTGTAAATTTTACGGACACCATCACGAGTTGGTTGACCGTTATGGAATATCCGTTTCAAAGATGATAGCGCATATGTCCCAATTGTCGTAACTACAATCCCGTCCCCTTTTCCCCGAGTGTGACCTACCGAATTAAACTTATTTTCCGGGTTTGAACTAACATGAGCAACACGACGGGTCCCACATGTGGAGCAGGATCTGCTTACCCTTCCGGAGCACCCGAGATCACCCCTAGTTTTTGGTGGGGTTCGTGTTGCTCAGTCTTTAGTTTTCTATTGTGATGATTTTGTATCTAAGGTTAGATTGTTTACATTAGTAACTGTTCGGCAGAAGCCTTATTTTATACATTTTTATAATACTTTATTAAACATAGAAAAGAATCAGATGTTTCGCGGGTAAACCTTGGGTCAGGTCAAATGTAAACTGGTGTTTCAAAGGAAACTGTAATACGAGTAAGGAGGCACTTTGGTAGAACACCCCTCATTCAAGAATGGTACAGCTACCATTAGGGTATATAAGCAGGAGAGATTCCTTGCTCAGGGTCGATTGTCATAAGTCTACGGAGACATAAGACCACAGTACGTTGATATTCGAGATCAGTGTCTCTTATATAATAGTAAATATAACTTAAGTGTAATAAAGAACAGGTTGGTGCCTGTTAGAAATATGTTGTACCGTATAGGACAAGTGTGAGTCTGTGTGACCAACTTGTAAAGTACATAACTGTACTAAGAGAACGAGTGACGTATTGGACAAGTGTGTTAACTTGTAGGGTACATAATCGTACCAGGAGGACAAGTTTGTTCCTGACCCATGAATAAAGATTATTTGTTATATGTTTTGTAAATAGAACATTTTGGATCCAGTATCAAACTGGTAACGAACTCATTCTGAAATAGAAATAGACACGCTTACCCTGTGTACACGTTACACTATGTTGTGTTTTGTGTACTGCTGTTTGTCTGTTGGTCTTTTCTTTTTTAGCCATGATGTTGTCAGTTTATTTTCGACTTGGGAGTTTGAATGTCCCTTTGGTATCTTTCGCCTCTCTTCTTTACTTTGGGATTGGATCAATGTCATCCTTATTGAATAGACACCTAAAATTTCAATAGTCCCCACTATCCACAACGCAAGACAATATTTGGGGCTGGAGTTAGACAGTTTAAGATTGTATGTTTACCTCTAGATGTCGGATTATTAGGTGGGGTGCTGGAGTTAGACAGTTTAAGATTCTATGTTTACCTCTAGATGTCGGGAGAGGGGGCTGGAGTTAGATAGTTTAAGATTCTATGTTTTATAAAGTACCTTTAGATGTCAGGGGGCGAGTTAGACAGTTTAAGATTCTATGTTTACCTCTAGATGTCGGGGGGAGGGGGCTGGAGTTAGACAGTTTAAGGTTCTATGTTTACCTCTAGATGTCGGATTATTGGGAGGGGCGCTGGAGTTAGACAGTTTAAGATTCTATGTTTACCTCTAGATGTCGGATTATTGGGGGGGGGGGCTGGAGTTAGACAGTTTAAAATTCTATGTTTACCTCTAGATGTTGGGGAGGGTGGCTGGAGTTAGACAGTTTAAGATTCTATGTTTACCTCTAGATGTGGGATTATTTGTGTTGTTAGGTTGCTGTCCCACAGCTACAGTTACTTTTATTCATCCTGATTTGTGAATTTCTATCAGAGTTTCCTATGTGTCTGCTCTTACAATTTATTACATGTATTTTAGCAAAATTTTGAGACAACATTTCTGGAGTCATGAAAAAAAAAGCACATGTTCAAGCCAAAAACGAAAAATGTTTGCCAAATTTGTTAAAAAATGAAGTCGCGTGTATCTTTTTCTCTCTCCAGTAAACGAGAATGACTTTGAATTTCAGATTCTCAGTCGACCAATTTGATATTAACTAATGTACTTTTATTGGACTGTTACACCACTGTCCCAGGTTAGGGAATGGTTGGGCGCCAGCAAACATGTTTAACCCCGCTACATTCTGAATGTGCCTAGCCTGTACTAGTAATTCATATGTTGTCATAAGTTGCTGTATCTCAGAAACCTTTTCATCATTGAGTATCCGATCATACCATGACGACATGTCTATAATAAAACACCATGGTAACTTTAATTGCTTAATCTCCCCAGGGCGACGCATTGAGGGGGACAGAGAAATACCGGGCGTCAGTCTGTCCGTCCGTCCGGTCTTGTAAGTAATCTCATATGTACAGTTCTTGCTAAATTTCTTTATAAAATTAATATCGATGATTATATCAATATATCAGCAATATCTTGGAAAAGTTTGAAAATCAAACAACTATTTTTATGAAGTTATGCCCCTTGGAAATACAAATTATATGGAAAATCACACTTTAAGCGCCCTCTAGCCTACATTTCTTGACCGTAAAACGGAATTGGTATATGTTCCGGTTAATTAAACGGCTCAAAGGTACAGAGACGAAATTCTCCAACCTCACCTTATGCATGTTATTGACCGACTGAGGGAGTTATTCAAGCAGGACAATGCTAGGCCTCACACAGCGCGTTTAACAATGGACTACCTTGAGCAGAATAACATCAATGTGCTACCTTGGCCTTCCAAATCACCGGACTTGAATCCTATTGAGCATCTATGGGACCAACTGGATAAACATGTGCGCCAGCGTCAACCCCTTGATCAGCTCCGACAAATGTTGCAACAGAAATGGCGAGCAATTCCACGCAACAACATTAGAACATTGATAGCATCCATTCCGAGGAGATGCGTATCAGTCTTAGCAGCGAGAGGTGGTCTGAAATTCAAACATCAGTTCCAAGCAACTATTTTTAAAGGAATTATACCCCTTTGAAATATAAATTATTTTAAAAATTGCTCTTGTATGATTGTTATGAAACTTAAATCAAAGATTTATATCAGCAATGTCTGGTACGAGTTCGAAAATCAGTGCTTATCAATTAATAGGAGTTGTATTCCTAAGAAATGTAAATTCTATAGAAAATTTCACTGTTAGCGCTCTTAATTGTACAATTCTTATTGATGAAATTGATACCAAAGGTTTATTTCAGCTATGTCTCCGACAATTTCGAAAATCAACGCTGATGATTTTTTTATACAGGAATTATGTCCCTTGGGTATGTAAATTCTATAGAAAATGTCATTGTAAGCGCTCTTAAGTGTACAATTCTTGCCAGATATTTATGAAATCTACTATACAGGAGTTTGTCTCTTGGAAATAAAAAAATATATATGTATATGGAAAATAACATTGTTAGCGATCTCATGGCTGAATTTCGTGTAAGATATTTATGAAAAATAAAAAATAAAAAATACTTTAGTTATTGCGCTTGGGTTGATTCAATATGTACAACTCGGAGGACATTGGAATTTGGAAAGCTGTTCTTTTAAAATTGAATACTAGAGTATCCTGTTCAAAATGTATACCATGGTTTAGGGTCTGGATGGGAAGTCCATCATTTCTGTAATTTTTCAGGTCACTTTTCTTTATCTTTTGAAATAATGCTTTACTGTAAAATTCTAATCAAAATGATTTTTCTATTAGATTTATCTGTAATCATAAAATTTCCTTATTACATTCATCGATATAAGAAGATGTGGTATGAGTGCCAATGAGACAACTCTCCATCCAAGTCACAATTTGTAAAAGTTAACCATTATAGGTCAAAGTACGGCCTTCAACACGAAACCTTGGCTCAACAGCAATCTATAAAGGGCCCCAAAATGACAAGTGTAAAACCATTCGAACAGGAAAACCAACGGTCTAATCTATATAAAAACGAGAAAAGAGAAACACTTAAGAACCACATCAACAAACGACAACCACTGAACATCAGGTTCATGACTTAGAACAGGTGCAAACAAATGCAGCTGGTTTAAACGTTTTAATAGGCGCCAAACTTCACCCTAACCTGAAACAAAAGTGTAACATCACAACATAGAAAGACACACTATAAGATATAAATTAAAATGGCTTAACTCAATCAAAAGACATATTAACAAAAACAAGTGAACATACACTGAACGAATAAATTTGATCTATGACACAATGTAAATACCGTTCATTTCTGTAATCATTATTGTATTACTTGATTCGTTTATTTTACAAAGTTATTCTTTATACCTTTGCAAACCATTATTCTGTATTTCTTTATTTTGTTGTTGCTAATTTTTCTCTATTCCTAATAATGTTGGCCATTATTCTCTAATTAATAAACATCAAGACCCTCATGGTTACCAATACACGTATTATATTTTATGTAGATTTAGATTGGTAATCATAAATTGTTAATTAGATGGTAAAATATTGCACCCATAGCAGTGAGGGTGATAAGAGCAAACTGTTACCCCGAGAAAACATTGTCAACGGGCGAAGCCAAGGTTTACAATGTCTTTTCGAGGGGTAACAATCTGCTCTATCACCCTCTCAGATATGTGTTATTTAATTTATTATACTGAATGTTCTGTTATTACTGTCTTAAATTTCAAATTCAAAGTAATAAACTATGTCGTCTTGTACATAACAATCATCCGTATTTATTAAAGCGCACACTTGAGCAAGCGTCTCCGTGAAGGGTAATAGATTTGCCATAGGATAGCGTAAAGTGTCTCCCTCGTATTAACCAATCAAAATCTGTCATTTTGACATGAAGTATAATAAAATAAAATGTTTACTTTGTAACTCGTGAGACACCAGACATGAATTTCATTATATTTTTGCATGTTCTGTTCTTGATGATGACATCCGAGTATATTAAAGCTATTGCGAAGTTATTATAGAAACCAACCGAATCCATTGAAATTTAACAGTTTAATGAACTGAAGAAGAGCAAACATCCATATGATCTATTGTGGAAATGTATAAGGTTTATTTATTTATCTAAAGGAGAAGGTTCAGTTAAAATTGTCCCATTCAAGAAATAAATTGTGACCTTTCTTATAATTAATGATAAAGTTGAAATTCAAGGCCATTTTTTGGCAAAAGTGAACCTTGTCATTTCTCGCCCTTATTATATACATGTATAATAAACTTGAAATAGTGACATATTCCAGCGGCACATTCCTATCACTCAGTACAACACATCCAGCGGCTCAATCCTACCACTCAGCACAAGACATCCAGCGGCTAATTCCTACCACTCAGTACAAGACATCCATCGGCTCATTTCTACCACTCAGTACAAGACATCCAGCGGCTTATTCATATCACTTATTATAAGACAGAACATCATGACAACAAAAAAAACAACCCCAAAAAAACCGAACAGACTTAACACCAATCAACAAACCACAACGAAGGAAACTATCAAAGAGAAACTCGAATCCCACAAATACAAACAATAAAGGAAACTATCAAAGATTGAGAAACTCGAATCCCACAAATACAAACAATAAAGGAAACTATCAAAGATTGAGAAACTCGAATCCCACAAATACAAACAATAAAGGAAACTATCAAAGATTGAGAAACTCGAATCCCACAAATACAAACAACGAAGGAAACTATCAAAGATTGAGAAACTCGAATCCCACAAATACAAACAATAAAGGAAACTATCAAAGATTGAGAAACTCAAAGATTGAATCCCACAAATACAAACAACGAAGGAAACTATCAAAGATTGAGAAACTCGAATCCCACAAATACAAACAATAAAGGAAACTATCAAAGATTGAGAAACTCGAATCCCACAAATACAAACAACAAAGGAAACTATCAAAGATTGAGAAACTCGAATCCCACAAATACAAACAACGAAGGAAACTATCAAAGAGAAACTCGAATCCCACAAATACAAACAACGAAGGAAACTATCAAAGATTGAGAAACTCGAATCCCACAAATACAAACAACGAAGGAAACTATCAAAGATTGAGAAACTCGAATCCCACAAATACAAACAATAAAGGAAACTATCAAAGACTGAGAAACTCGAATCCCACAAATACAAACAACGAAGGAAACTATCAAAGATTGAGAAACTCGAATCCCACAAATACAAACTATAAAGGAAACTATCAAAGATTGAGAAACTCGAATCCCACAAATACAAACAATAAAGGAAACTATCAAAGATTGAGAAACTCGAATCCCACAAATACAAACAATAAAGGAAACTATCAAAGATTGAGAAACTCGAATCCCACAAATACAAACAACAAAGGAAACTATCAAAGATTGAGAAACTCGAATCCCACAAATACAAACAACAAAAGAAACTATCGAAGATTGAGAAACTCGAATCCCACAAATACAAAACTACCATGGTAAACTGTTCACCATTGGATAAACCACGTTAAGCTCTGTGTTTTTTTACAGAGTGTTAATATTTTATAAAAAATAGAACATATCAGTAGTAAGCTATGTGAAGGTCAAATGTTTACGGTCTAGTACGACTGTAATAATTTAGAACGGCTGGCAATATAAAATATATATATATAGATTATTCTGTCACGATATCTTTTATTAATCCAATCTTATATACCTACACAGATTTAAAGCCCAATTTTTAAACTGTTTGTTTGATGTATTACGATAAATATAAAATGTCTACGTACTTGTTTAAGTAGTGTATTTATACATGTCATACACGTAGTGCATACATACATGTAATTAAAACAAAGCAGAATTTTATTCACGAATTATAAAGACAAGGAACAAGTCACAATGGTAAGGTAAAAATAATGACACAGTCTAATCTAAAATAAAACAATTTTAACGAATCCTGTTTCTTAACGACAAAGGTGTCAGGACCCTTTTGAGAGACAGCTACAAATATGGACAATTTTGTTCATTGGCGAGCATCACTTATCTAAAGAGAATAAAGAATGGCGAGCATCACTTATCTAGTGTGAATAAAGATTGGCGAGCATCACTTATCTAGTGATAATAAAGAATGGAGAGCATCACTTATCTAGTGTGAATAAAGAATGGCGAGCATTACTTATCTAGTGTGAATAAAGAATGGCGAGCATCACTTATCTAGTGTGAATAAAGAATGGCGAGCATCACTTATCTAGTGTGAATAAAGATTGGCGAGCATTACTTAGTATCTAGTGTGAATAAAGAATGGCGAGCATCACTTATCTAGTGTGAATAAAGAATGGCGAGCATTACTTATCTAGTGTGAATAAAGAATGGCGAGCATCACTTATCTAGTGTGAATAAAGAATGGCGAGCATTACTTATCTAGTGTGAATAAAGAATGGCGAGCATCACTTATCTAGTGTGAATAAAGAATGACGAGCATCACTTATCTAATGTGAATAAAGATCCTACTAATCTGTCTTTAGTTATACAATGTATATATTCAATTAGCAATGTGTGATCGTGCTAACCTGGTAAAACTAGAAATGGAGAAAATTATTAAGATCGGCCAGCGTTCCTAAGCTCGGCCTGTATATCTAAGATCGGCCAGTATTCCGTAAGGTAGTTCTTTGTTGACACATTTGTTTGTTTTTATAGTGATTAAGATTATAACACAATGCTGACTGCTGTACCCCTATTTTTGACGTTTTTTACCTATTATTTCTGTTTGTTTTGTTCACACATTATTGTCAATATAATGGAATTTTATGCGACTGTCATACAAGGTTTAGCTAGCTATAACACTAGGTTTAATCCACGATTTTCTACATAAGGAAATGCCTGTCCCAAGTCAGGAATATCACAGTTGTTTTCCATTCGTTTGATGTGTTTGGGCTTTTGATTTTGCCATTTGATAAGGGACTTTCCGATTTGAATTTTCCTTGGAGTTCGGTATTTTTGTTATTTAACTTTTTTCAGCAGTAAATGTTGCTATTTCTGCAACAACTAATGCATATTGTTTGCTATATTGCTGTTTGCTTTAAGCAATTGAATACAGTGCTGCCCTCCCAATCAAAAATATGTCAACGAGATATAGATGGACAGTTGATTAAAATCACGTTTATTTGTTACAGATGGTATGGCCAAAGATGGATACGACATAAAGAGGATTGTTATAGTGTTTTTGGTAATATTGTCTGTTTATACAATGCAAGGTGAGTGCTCATATCAATATATTTACATGTTATACAATGTAAGGTGAGTGCTCATACCAATAGATTTACATTAAACAAGAAAAATGGTATACTTAAATGTAAGAAAATATTTGGAATATCCTAAGAAAATCTATTAATGATAAAATGTCAAATTTACAAGAGAAAAGTAAAATAATCATTAGTAGAACTAGCTTTTAGTCAGTGCCAGTACTTTGATATCAGTTCTTTATGTCTCTTGTCTTTTAGTCACTGTGGGTACTCTGAGATTTATGTCCTTGTGATAATGAAAAAGAAAGAATATGATGTATTCTTCCTTGACACGAAATCTCCACGAGCACATACAAAAAAAAACAAAGCAAAGGAACGGTGCTTGTATTACTGTTCTGCATCTCAAAGTCACAATGAAGCCTTCAACATGAAGGAAATACTCTGACCATATTGCAAAAGTCTATCACGCTATTGTAGAACACATTAACAAATAATTATCTCTGGCACAAAAATCTAACTGTCATAACTAACCCGAATATATTTATGTAACATACAAAAAACAATACACCAGATTATATAATAGATATTTTGGCCTGAATTTACGTACTATGTAGAATGAATATGGCAAACAATTCAGATGGTCTACGAAAACAAGTAGGCCAAACGTTGTATTTTTGCCTATTATGTCGATTCTTAAATGTAAAGCACACGTTGGGATCCTGTATGATTAAATACACGGTCAATGAATGGCACGAGTTGGAATCCATTCTGATTGAATACAGTGTAAATGTAAGACATATGTTCGGAACAAGTCTGATTGAATACAGGGTAAGAAAAAGCAAGTATTGGGATCCAGTATGATTAAATACGGGGTCAATGAATGGCACGTATTGGGATTGTTTCTGATTGAATACAGGATAAAATGTATGGCACATGTTCGGAAAAAGTCTGATTGAATACAAGGTAAACGTAAGACACATGCTCAGAACAAGTCTGATTGAATACAAGGTGAAGGTAAAGCACATGTTCGGAACAAGTCTGATAGAATACAGGGTTAATGTAAGGTACATGTTCGGAACAAGTCTGATAGAATACAGGGTTAATTTAAGGCATATGTTCGGAACAAGTCTGATTGAATACAGTGTAAATGTAGACAACAAGTCTGATTGAATACAGGGTAAGGAAAAGCAAGTATTGGGATCCAGTATGATTAAATACGGGGTCAATGAATGGAACGTGTTGGGATTATTTCTGATTGAATACAGTGTAAATGTAAGACACATGTTCGGAACAAGTCTGATTGAATACAGTGTAAGGAAAAGCAAGTATTGGGATCCAGTATGATTAAATACGGGGTCAATGAATGGAACGTGTTGGGATTATTTCTTATTGAATACAGTGTAAATGTAAGGTACATGTTCGGAACAGGTCTGATTCAATACAGGGTAAATGTAAGGCACAAGTTGGAAACATAAATACATTACATTTTATCACGTAAAAAAAATCACTAAGTGAATTGGACCATTTGGTGATCTGATGTCATAGTAATGTCTACGGAGCTAGGGGTCTATTTTGGAACAGTTGTCTTTGTAATGTCTACGAGGGGTCAATTGGGGAACTATTATCTTAGTTATGTCTACTAAGAGGTCTAATAGTGACCTGTTCTTATAGTAATGTTTGAATAGAGGCTTCATTAGTGACTTATTGTCAAAGTAATGTCTACGGGGTCCCATGGTGATAGATATGCTGTCATAGTAATGTCTACGAAGGAATCTATTGGTGAGTTGGCTGTTGCCATAGTTATGTCTATCCATTGTTGATCTGTTGTAATAGAATTGTTTAAATGTATTTACGAGCCATTCGACATGTATGTAAGTATCAAAATTTGATGGATACCTGTGTCAATAGATTTTCATGAAACTTTGCAAAACGAATGCTCAGTCATGAAGAAACATAATGGTCCATATAAAAATACGGTTATTAGCATTGGCATGGTAGCCAAACACCTCATTTTAAAAGAATTATACAGTAGAAACTTTTATAATCCAATTTGGTATCCAATTTGGTGCTTCTTCAAATCGCACCAATAGAATCCCTTTAAATTCATATACTGGACAAAGCTCACACTTTATAGCTTTTCTTTGCCAAAAATAAAATATGTGATATCTGAAATAAATTTGTTGTGTCAATCCTCACTTTAATGTATTAAATTTTATTGTACTTTATATGCCTGATATATTTTTTTCAACTGGCTTTAAAAACCTCTTAATAAACTAGGCTTCATAAATTTTTATGCTCATGTAATGTGATGTATTATTTTTCTTTAATATATAGCCATGTGTTGGAAAAAGCAGAAGTGTGAATATTATATAGCCAAACCATATGCCACAAGTTTTGCATTACCGCAAGCCCATGGTAGTACTTATCCAAAGTAAGTTAAATGTATTTACAAATGGTGATGTATATATTGGTATAAAACACAGCATTACTAAACGTCGATCAAGGTCAAAATTTTACTTCAGTATAATATATACTTAAACATAGCTTCTTAAAGGGGCATAAGCTGTCAAATTCATGTTCAGCGATTTGACTCAAAATTCTCATATTTGATTAATAACATGCTAAAACATATATCCAATTACAAAAGTCTAAAATAAACAATGAACAATGCATGGACTCGATATTATGTATCAACATTTCGTGTGTAGTTTTGTCTAGACGTCATCTAGTTAACCATCGAGATGACCTCCGAAGACTGCCGACGGTCATATAACCCGATATAAACATAAATATAAATATAAACAGATATAGCGACCCCGTGCAATTGAATTTTTCTAGGTCTGTTTGATTTCACATTGTAGGTTAAAAAGAATGTTTATCATCGTTTTTACCTGTATAAGAATGTTTTTTTGTGGATCGAATCAGTCAACCAATGGTTAATCCTTGTTTCACTTTCAATGTTGACATTCTTTTCCTTTTAATAAATGAATACATGCGTAACCCATCTCCAGCTAAGGGGTTAAATTGAAGGTCACATGAATCCGCGCGGATTCAATGAGGTCGAATTGTTCACTTGCAAGTGCATAATTCATCAGCGATGTTTCTTAGCTTGTTTTGACAAAATTGAACAAACTTAGTTGCTAAAAGCGAATAATTATTTCACTATATCAGTTTCATTAATGATTGAACAAAAAACATATTTTTTTTATCTCGTAGCTAATGCCCCTTTAAACATATTTTATATTTCATTGTAGCTTTTGTGTTACAGAGTTGCTAAATTAACAAACTACCGCAATGTCGAAAGTTACCGAAAGTTAGTTATACTCATGTGTGACTACAAGTCGTGTGAGCCGACACTCATTGAAAATATTTGCAAATGAGTTACGGATAATTGTCTCCCTTTTACCGCTTTTTTATTGGTTATACCAAGGATTTGCATAGTAAGCCTTACTATACAAATCCTTGGTTACGGATTGGTAAAACGTTTATGGATTATGGTTATATCCGACCATAGTCATTAAAATTATCCGTTGATAATCTTTTTCTTTTGATATTTTTGTCCCCTGCGTAACGCGTTGCGGGGGACATGTAAATACTGGGCGTCCGTCCGTCCATGTGTCCGTCCGTCCGGTCTTGTTAGCGCTCTCACGGGTACAATTCTTGCCAGATTTAAAAAACTTATACTATAGGTTAATATCAGCAATATCTCGGACAAGTTCTATAATGGTGGACGATCGACTTTTTTTAAAAGAGTTATGCCCCTTGGAAATATTAATTTTATGGAAAATTGCCTCGTGAGCTCTCTCACGGGTACAATTCTTGCCAGATTTTTATAAAACTTATACTATAGGTTAAAATCAGCAATATCTCGGACAAGTTCTATAATGGTGGACGATCGACTTTTTTTAAAAGAGTTATGCCCCTCGGAAATATAAAATATGTGCAACGCGGGGACTTTTGAACTCTGTTCTTTTATTCCATTAAAAGTACATTGTTTGATTATACATGTTATAACCAAAGTAGTAAAATTACTCCTTGACTTAATATGAAATCGTTGTTGATATCAAAGGCACGTTTTATATGCAGACACAGGAGTATAATAATAATAACATCTATAGTGTCTTTTTCTATTTTAGGGACTTTTTTCATTGTTGGCAGATACGAGCTGATAAACCAAAAAACGAAGTGAAGATTTGCTTTGAAAGTTTTATGTTGGAACCTCATCAATATTGTGATCACGACAAACTTGTTATATACGACGGTGTGTATACTATATATTAAGGAGGTCTGCTACTCAGTTTCAAAATAACAAGCTTTTCATATCACTAGTATAAATTGATAGGGGATTATTAAAGGAACAAAAAAGCAACAAAAAATATAGGTCAATGTGCTTGTTTTTGAGATATTAGCCATTGAAATTTTGGCGGGAAAATGTTCTCTCTTGATTTTTCATAGCCTTATCATTGAAAAGTTCAAGTTCTCAAAAACTATTAAAAAATAACAAAGATTTTATAAGACTTTTACAGATGGCTTATAATTATACATGTAAAAGATTTATAAAAAGAAAAATGGGGGTCACTGGGCAAAATTTTTTAAGGCATTCACATAGATAAAACCAGAGGATTCCGAAAATCTGACAAAAATGATAAGCGAACATCCTTAAACGGAATTAAATTTATTTCTCTTCTAGTATGAGTATTATTTATCTTTCGGTGTGAAATTTATGTCTCTTGTTTTTGATGTTTTCAATGGTTAATTGTATTTGAGCATACCTGATGAAGTTAGTACCAGAAACATCTTGCATGCTTGTTTTGAGGCTACCTGTAGGTGAGGACACACATGGTAGATACATCATATTTTATTCGGGATTTTCACATGGGATATAAGCTCATATTCCCTGTCAGTGTTTTATATCTCATGCACCGTCAGGCGAAGTGGATATAGGGCACTGATAGGGAATGTGAGCCCATATCCCATGTGAAGCCCGAACAACTATATTACATTATATATATATTATATACCATTCTGATCTTCGTTTTTGTTCACAGGGTATATGGGCTCATATGCTCGGTCAAGGCAACCAATCAAATTGCATGATTAACCCAGATATTTCTCGCCAGTATAATATATGTTTAGATTGTTTTTGTGTTTATTGATGAGGAAGATACACATCACTGGATAGATTTGTTTTATGTTTTTAGGTGAGGATGATAAAAGTAGACTGATCGATACATACTGTGGACCTACAGCTCCAGACGATATCATAAGTCACGATGGTGTCTTATATTTTGAATTTTATTCTGACAAAGACGTAGAATATGAAGGCTTCACATTTACCTACGTATCCGGAGAAAAAGGTTAGTGTTTCTGTTGTTGTTGGAGGATAATCATTTGATATTCGGTTGGGAAGGGGGGGGATATTTTAACAAGAGGCTCTCAAGAGCCTGTGTCGCTCACCTGTATCTACTGTGGTTTTGGAAATCATGTAAAATAAGGTTAAAATCGTAATAAATAGTATTAGAATCCCTAGTAATGATTGATACCAAGTTTGGTTTAATTGGACCCGGTAGTTAAATTCAAAGCAGGTCATCCCACTAGTAACTAGTCACTGAAGACCCCTTATCATTATTTAAATTATTTTCCAAGTTGTGACCATTTGAAATTGGTTTTTTTTACAATTTTCACTTGGACTTCTAGAGTAAATCCCTTGGCCCAGTAGATTTAGTGGAGAAGATTTTTGTAAAAGATTACAAAAATTTACGAAAAAATTGTAAAAAATTGACCATAAAGGGAAATATAACTCCTTAAGGGGTCAATTGACAATTTTGGTCATATTGACTTTGTTTGTAGATCGTACTTTGCTGAACATTATTGCTGTTTACAGTTTATCTCTATCTATAATAATATTTAAGATAATAACCAAAAACTGCAAAATTTCCTTAAAATTACCAATTCAGGGGCAGCAACCCAACAACGGGTTGTCTGATTCGTCTGAAAATTTCAGGGCAGATAGATCTAAACCTGATGTACATTTTTATCCATGTCAGATTTACTTTAAATGCTTTAGTTTCAGAGATATAAGCCAACAACTGCATTTTACCCCTATGTTCTATTTTTAGCCATGTCAGCCATGTTGGTTGGCAGGCGGGGTCATCGGACACATTTTTTAAACTAGATACCCTAATGATGATTGTGGCCAAGTTTAGTTAAAATTGGCCTAGTAGTTTCAGAGGAGAAGATTTTTGTAAAAGTTAACGGACGCCAAGTGATGAGAAAAGCTCATATTTCTCTCATTTTTCCAGATGATTTACGTGGGGCCTGTGGCAAGGGAGATGAACGTTCGGTGCCCTTTTTATCAAACACTTCATATTTCTGTTATTTTTCAGATTATTTACACGAGGCCTGTGGCAAGGGAGATGAATGTTCGGCGCTTTTTAGCTCACCTGGCCCAAAGGGCCAAGTGAGCTTTTCTCATCACTTGGCGTCCGTCGTCCGTCGTCGTCCGTCGTCGTCCGTCGTCGTCTGTCGT
The DNA here is from genome assembly GCA_017311375.1 of Mytilus coruscus. Classification (NCBI taxonomy): domain Eukaryota; kingdom Metazoa; phylum Mollusca; class Bivalvia; order Mytilida; family Mytilidae; genus Mytilus; species Mytilus coruscus. The sequence goes on along the minus strand of CM029597.1, from coordinate 98,222,932 downwards.
CGTCCGTCGTCGTCCGTCGTCCGTTAACTTTACAAAATCTTCTCCTCTGAAACTACTTGGCCAAATTTAACCAAACTTGGCCACAATCATCATTGGGGTATCTAGTTTAAAATTGTGTCCGGTGACCCGCCAACCAACCAAGATGGCCACCATGGCTAAAAATAGAACATAGGGTAAAATGTAGATTTTGGCTTATATCTCTGAAACCAAAGCATTTAGAGCAAATCTGACATGGGTAAAATTGTTGATCAAGTCAAGATCTATCTGCCCTGAAATTTTCAGATGAATCAGACAATGGGTTGTTGGGTTGCTGCCCTGAATTAGTAATTTTAAGGATTTTTTCCGTTTTCGGTTATTATCTTGAAAATTATTATAGATAGAGATAAACTGTAAACAGCAATAATGTTCAGCAAAGTAAGATCTACAAATAAGTCAACATGATCAAAATGGTCAGTTGACCCCTTAAGGAGTTATTGCCCTTTAAAGTAATTTTTACCAATTTTTGTAAATTTTGTAATCTCTTACAAAAATCTTCTCCTCTGAAACTACTGGACCAAATTGAACCAAACTTAGCCACAATCATCATTAGGGTATTTAGTTTTAAAATATGTGCGGTGACCCAGCCAACCAACCAAGATGGCTGCCATGGCTAAAAATAGAACATAGGGTAAAATGTAGATTTTGGCTTGTAACTCTGAAACCAAAGCATTTAAAGCAAATCTTACAGGGATTAACTTGTTTATCAAGTAAATATCTATCTGCCCTCAAATTTTCAGATGAATTGGACAACTGGTTGTTGGGTTGCTGCCCTGAATTGGTAATTTTAAGGAAATTTTGCCGTTTTGGTTATTATCTTGAAAATTATTACAGATAGAGATAAACTGTAAACAGCAATAATGTTCAGCAAAGTAAGATCTTCAAATAAGTCAACATGATCAAAATGGTCAGTTGACCCCTTAAGGAGTTATTGCCCTTTAAAGTAATTTTTACCAATTTTTGTAAATTTTGTAATCTTTACAAAATCTTCTCCTCTGAAACTACAGGACCAAATTCAACCAAACTTAGCCACAATCATTATTAGGGTATTTAGTTTAAAAATGTGTGCGGTGACCCAGCCAACCAACCAAGATGGCTGCCATGGCTAAAAATAGAACATAGGGGTAAAATGTAGATTTTGGCTTGTAACTCTGAAACCAAAGCATTTAAAGCAAATCTTACAGGGATTAACTTGTTTATCAAGTAAATATCTATCTGCCCTCAAATTTTCAGATGAATTGGACAACTGGTTGTTGGGTTGCTGCCCTGAATTGGTAATTTTAAGGAAATTTTGCCGTTTTTGGTTATTATCTTGAAAATTATTACAGATAGAGATAAACTGTAAACAGCAATAATGTTCAGCAAAGTAAGATCTTCAAATAAGTCAACATGACCAAAATGATCAGTTGACCCCTTAAGGAGTTATTGCCCTTTATAGTCAATTTTAACAATTTTCATTAATTTGGTAAATTTTGGTAAGTTTTACAAAATGTTTTCCTTTTGTAATCTTCTTTTCTGAAACTGCAGTAGAAAATCAATATAGAAAACAATCTACTAATGTACTGGCAATAAAAATAATTGATAATTCTATAACATGAAAAAAAACACATTAATACCTGATGATGGTGTTTCTTTCTTTACATTGAAAATGATGTCACAACTATAATCCGGAACAATAGGTCGAATGTCAGATATGTTTCAGTACTTTGGCTTCATTTTCTACAGATTCAAGTGCAAATGATGCTTGAATTCCTACACTAATTTATACAGACTTCATCCCCTTTCACAGGTAATGCCTGCCTCATATTATATTTAAAACTTTAATAGAATATCAGAAATTTTGAGAAAATTAATCAACCATGCAAGATCTAAAACTTAATTAATATTGTTCAAATTATCAATTAACTATTAAAAAAAAATTCTCATTAAAAAATATAGTTCTTCATTTTATATTTTATCAGAAATTTAAGGAAAAAATTGAATTTAATTGTGTCCCTTGTTCTCATTTCCTGGGATAAATCCAATACAAATTGAAGTATTGGTATTGAATTAATATTTAAGAAATATTTCAAACCTTACCATTTTCTTCACAAGAATGAAGACCATATTTTCAGTGTCATGAGTATCAGTCATCATATTTGTTGTACTTTGTTGTTTAAAAGTTGAATACAAAAAGATCAACAAAGCAATTCAAAACCACTTGAATTTTGCAACAACAAATGAGAGTTTTAACGACCTCAGCTGGCTATACAACCCTTGCACAATCAACTGAATTTTGCAGATATCATTAATAGGAAAGATTGCCCTTAAATGATAATTTTTATTACCTTTTTGTTTTTGGGGGTGTTGCAACAACAAAACTTCACAACAAACTTTCTCATCACTTGCATTTCGTTAGATAAATTTTACAAAAATTCTCCCTGAAACTACTGTCAAATTAAACCAAACTTGGTTTAAATCACCACTAGGATATCCAGGGACCACTGTGTATGATGACCCTGCCTGCCAACATGGCACACATGGCTGAAATAAACGCACTTTTAGTCTTATATCTCTGAAACTAAACGACAGTACAACAGTTGCATTTATCATGCATCAATTGTAAATAAAAATATCAGGTGAGCGACACAGGGTCCTTGGAGCCTCTAGTTATTAAACACGTCATATTTCTCTTATTTTTCCAGATGATTTACGTGGGGCCTGTGACAAGGGAGATAAAAGTTCGGCGCCCTTTTGATTAAACACGTCATATTTCTCTCATTTTTTCAGATCATTTACGTGGCGCCTGTGCATAGGCGGATCCAAAGGGGGGGGGGTGCGGCCCCCCCTTTTGTCGGAAAAATTTGGTTAATTATATAGGAAATCACTGAAGCATGACTGGAGCCCCCCCCCCCTCTTAGGTCAGTCAGTGGGCCCCTCTTTATGAAAAATTCTGGATCCGCCACTGCTGTGACAAGGAAGATGAACGTTCGGTGTCCTTTTTATTAAACACGTCATATTTCTCTTATTTTTTTAGATGATTTACGTGAGGCCTGTGACAAGGAAGACAAGGAAGACGACAAAACCAAAAAACATTCTCTAACAACACAAATCGTTGGTGGAATAATAGGTGGTTTAGTTTTGCTTACCGGAAGTGTTGTGCTTATTTGTTTGTGTGTGTCTTCTAGACGATGTTCTTGTCGACCGGGAAGTCGAACTATTAACCCAGATGTAACTTCAGAAGAAGGGAGAGGTCAAATTGCGAGGCGGCGGCGAAATGTGATTCGAACAGACAGAGTAAGCCACGGGGATAGTCCACCAAATCCATCCCTTCAAGAGTTAGAAACCACAGATACCGATATCCCGTTAAGCATTATCCTACCGATATACTCTGGCCCCACAGAACCACCGCCATATAACGGACATGACGTCATTGAGAGACTACCGTCTTCCCCTCCACCACCGTATTCACCGAATGACCCAAACCCACTGTCTGTTAGTTTATGTGATATAAATATGCCTTGTGTACCTGACAGTGCAGCTTTAAGGTTTTAATGAGTGTGTGTGTGTATGTGGGTGTTGTAATTATTATAGCATGGTAAGTGAGGGGATATTTGTATGTTGTTTTAATAATGATCTAACTTTTATCAGATGTTACGAAAACAATATGTGTTATCCACGGGGTGGGGGGTCTCAACATGGGATTTTGGGTACCGTTGTGCAGCTGGAATTTAAAACACCTCCCATTCATATATTGAATAATTGTGAAATCCCTACCTATACATATATTTCTCAGCGAAATCAACCCATTCATATATTTATCAGCTCAAATAGTACCTAAATATATCACAATTGGTCAATTACTACCTATTGATATATTTCCTCGGTAAAATTGCACCCCATTGATATATTTGACGTATCAAAAAATGGACCCATTCCAGCGGCACATATGTATATATCTCCATATAGGAAGAGACCCCGCCCCCCGTGGTGTTATCATATTATGCATTTTTATTCCAGCCCAAAGATGACAACACCTGTAACTGTTATGATGTAGGAAGATATACAATATTATATAAACATAGCTTAGCCAGAAAATATAAATTTATCTGAGTTTTAGAAACAGGAAGAAAATCGTTGATTTTGATAAAAAAAAAAAAAAAAAAAAGAAAAGATATGATGTATTAATTCATGACACAAAACCACTACGCGCATATGAAAACACAAAACAAACAAAGGAACAGCGCTTTATTGCTGTTCTTCGTCCAAAAGTCACATTGAGCCTTTTGACACGAAGCAAAAACATCACATCGCTACTAGTTTTAGATGGCCCCTAGCAACGATTTGAGCGGGATTTGAACCATGTTCCATTGTCCATTACAAATGTCCGATACTCACGTGAAGGCCACTCCAAATTGATTCAGTGTATTTCGGATTTGCTTGCTCGTTTTGGAAATCTTAATTTTTTGTTACCGCCATTCCCTGATGACTTTTTGAATTACCGCCCTTCAAGTTAAATGAAATCAGCAGTTTCATTTTTAAAATGTCATCGCTTGCCCCACAATTTGCAGAAATGTTCATTTTTGGGTGTTGACAAATTATTTCTCACTCCTGAGAACAGTATTTTTGTAGAATTAAATCTAAAATATGCTTTCCTCTCAGTATCGCTTGCTGAAATGTTCATTTTAGATAAAACAAATTAAATGATAATTGCGTTAGGTTCAGAAAGAACAAGTATTTAATTCGGAGTGGACTAGCCATAAATAATGTGTATCTGAACGTCCCTTTAGAGAGAAAATGAATCAGTGACTGAGTGTGTGAATGTGATACTGAAATAATGTTTATGTTGAAAATTATAATAAATGTGGAACAAGTTCAATAAGGTATTAGTCATATATCTTTTACAAATGGACCAAAGACCAGATTATATTGACCATGCATAATTTTCAAACATGTAATATTTATTTATATTTTGTCGGAAGATTGACCACATGCATTTTTAATTTATCAAAACGAAATCAATTGGACCATATGTATGTTTAAATACATTTTAAACCTTTAATATATGTTACTTTATTTTGTAATTAAAGCGAAGTATACGTAATTGGGAGGTATTTCGGATTTTTATGAAATGGTACATACATGTATACTAAGTATATAAAAAAAGGAGGTACGGTATAGACGGCGTGCATACAGCTGAGTCCACAAAAGTAACATCTTCAAATTACTAAAATCATTGACGACGTCGGCATTTCCCCCCAGAAACCGTAAGCGTAACAAAAACACTGGACACTTAGTTTATAACATAATTTTAAACATAAACGTTCAACATATTTATTTTTTTTCGAACAACAAAGCAAAGCAAACGCACATTCTGGAAATCTAAAAAAAATATATGCTAAGAGCAGTGTAACGGAAATAATAATCGACTATGCCGTGGGCCCTATTCAGAAAATAACGTTAAAACGCCATTTCTTTAAACTGTAACATAATAGCTGGACATTTAAAAAATTCAGGTGTTCAGCCTGGACTATCGAATCATTCATAAGTTGCAGATTTTTTTAAACCCCTTGTAATGCACATTTTGAATATCAAGTCATTTCGAAATAAGAAAATAGCAAGTACATATTTTTTTTACCGATTCTTCCATTTTCTAATATTAATCCTTCCAAATTACTACTTCTTACACATAACGAACTACATTCCAAACGCATCAACCATGGCTGTTTTTGATTTTTAATTTGGTGAAGTTCGTATGACGTCATAGTTCGAATCCGAAAAATTCTATTGTACGAAAATGCAGGAAAATACGTTTAATTTGTACAAATTTCATGTCAAAAAATCTAATTTATGCTTATTTAATGTTACAAGTTTCACATATGTTTACCATTTTCTCAATGTTCGTTTCATACTTTATAGATTGAATTTTGATAACCTTTTTAATTATGTGGATTTTAATGGCTAGTTTTAATCATTTTATCATAAAAAAAACTTTCCATTTAAAATGTATGTTTAACATGGTTGTATAAAGCTACTTTTAAAAGCTCATTTAACAGTTGCCGTCAAATTTGTGCACGCCGTCTAAATGCTAATGAGACAACTGTCCAACAGCACTTGTATGCATTTAGAACTTCTTGAACTGCATCTGAGTATGGAACACATGATATATCATGTATCATTTATACTTTCAGAAATACAACCAATTAAAAAGATTATAAATGTACATAATGTATATAAAAAGGGCCAAAAGAAATGCGTTTTTTCTTCATTTTAAAGTACTGTAAATTGACTACTAAACGCCAAATACGTAAACTTCGCCTTAATCTTTGAAAATCAGCATGAAGTTGTTTTTGAGGTTTAATTTGTCAAACATTTTTGTGAACTACAAGTTTGATTTTGAGTTTTGAGATGGGCCATCTCCTATTATGTTATTTTGTTGATACACTGCTAACCAGTGTTCTTCTAAATGAACAAGTTTTTATCATGTTATTTTGTTAAATCACTGCTACATGTGTAGCCAGTGTATTTTTTTCTAAACGAAAAATCTTTCATAATGTTATTTGTTGATACACTGCTACATGTGTAACCAGTGTTTTTCTAAAGGAATAATCTTTGAGATTATGTTATTTTGTCAATACACTGCTACATGTGTAGCCAGTGTTCTTCTCAAGGAGCAATCTCTGAAATGGTTATTTGTAAATATACACTGCTACATGTGTAGCCAGTGTTCTTCTTAATGAACAATCTCTGATAATGTTATGTTGTTGATACACTGCTAGTCAGTGTTCTACTAAAGGAACAATCTTTGATAATGTTATTTTGTTGGTGCACTGCTAGTCAGTGTTCTACTAAAGGAACAATCTTTGATAATGTTATTTGTTGATACACTGCTAGTCAGTGTTCTTCTAAAGGAACAATCTTTGATAATGTTATGTTGTTGATACACTGCTAGTCAGTGTTCTACTAAAGGAACAATCTTTGATAATGTTATGTTGTTGATACACTGCTAGTCAGTGTTCTTCTAAAGGAACAATCTCTGATAATGTTATTTTGTTGGTGCACTGCTAGTCAGTGTTCTTCTAAAGGAACAATCTCTGATAATGTTATTTTGTTGGTGCACTGCTAGTCAGTGTTCTTCTAAAGGAACAATCTCTGATAATGTTATTTTGTTGATACACTGCTAGTCAGTGTTCTTCTAAAGGAACAATCTTTGATAATGTTATTTTGTTGATACACTGCTAGTCAGTGTTCTTCTAAAGGAACAATCTTTGATAATGTTATTTTGTTGGTGCACTGCTAGTCAGTGTTCTACTAAAGGAACAATCTTTGATAATGTTATTTTGTAAATATCCACTGCTACATGTGTAGTCAGTGTTCTTCTAAAGGAACAATCTCTGATAATGTTATTTTGTTGATACACTGCTGGTCAGTGTTCTTCTAAAGGAACAATCTCTGATAATGTTATCTTGTTGATACACTGCTGGTCAGTGTTCTGTTAAATCGCTATATAGTAATTGTTATAGCTTACATTTGTATCTTTTATAAAGAATTCTCATGAAATATGTTCGTGTTTTATTTGTAACAGTACTAGTTATTTCAGTCACATATGTGGCGGATCCAGAACTTTTTATAAAGGGGGGGGGGGGGGGCACTGATTACCATAAGAGGGGGCCCGCTAGTCATGCTTCAGTGATTCCCTATATAATCAACCAAATTTTTCCCACGAAAAGGGGGGGGGGCCCTCCGCCCCCCCTGGATCTGCCTATGCACCTTCGCTTGTAGACTTACTGGCTCATTGACTATAATTACCATTATTTTCAATTACAAATGCATCCATTCTCAATTTTATTTTATACGTTTGATTGTCGGGAATGCGCAACACAAACTATGAAAATAATTGTGAGAGTAAATAAAAATTAATAATTCAATAGATTAGTTTCCAATGTTCGATATTATCCATTAGTCCTTCTGATCTTTCTCTTTGGTTTAACAGACTTATTGATGTACAATTATACCTTGAATGTAAGATTCTTGCTTCTTGTATTTCATGGGTTTAAAATTGTTCGCTGACGTATATTTTTTAGTAAAAAACAACGACTTATTGTTTTTTTCATACTCTGCTAATATTTTTCTACAGTAATTGCACGAGGTCATGATGTTTAAACAGCTCATGACAATGCTGTTTGATACCTTATAAGAAGTACAGCAGCCAATATTTGAATGTAAGAGAGAGGCGAAAGATACCAAAGGGACATTCAAACTCATTAGTCGAAAATAAACTGACAACGCCACGGCAGAAAAGAAAAAGACCAAAAGACAAACAACAGTACACAAAAACACAAAATAGAAAACTAAAGACTGAGCAACCCGAACCCCATCAAAACCTGGGGTGATCTCAGGTGATCCGGAACTAAGCAGATCCTGCTCCACACGTGGCTCATGTAAGAACAAACCTTGTGATTAGTCTAATTTGGTAGGTCACATTCGTGGAAAAGGAGGACGGGATTGTGATTACGGCAATTGGAACATATCCGTCTTCATCTGTGAAACAGATATTCCATAACGGTCAACCAACTCGTGATGGCGTCCGTAAAATTTACGAAGGGTTAATTTCAACTTCACCACTTGGAACTCTTGGTTTGATAGCTTCTTTGTGAGCAGCAACCCACTATCAAGGAAATCATGATAGGAAATACAAGCCCTGGATTATCGTATTAACTGGTAGATATATACTCCATATGAATGCATGATTAACTCAGAGCACTACTTGATACGGTAATATGTCAACGTAAATGTGTTCCTCCCAACAGAAATTCCTTGGAAAACTTTGTTATAAACAATTCGAAAATATCTGTTTCTGTTGGAACACATATTCTATACCTTTTATCTCGCCAGGAACTGTAATATTTCTTCTAATATCATAAAGGAACTGTCATTACATGATAATGAAACAACTAATAATCTGATACTGCAAAATGTTAAATATGTATGTCCAAAGTCATGATCTTTGTCAGGTGTCGACTTGTCTGCACTCGGGACAATTTAGAGCTTGGTGTATGGTATGGAGACTTGTCTGCACTCGGGGTAATTTAGAGCATGATAGATGGTTTGGAGACCAGACATGGGGTCAATTACTTTTGAAAGTAATTAATTACATTCAATTACAATTACAAAATCTTCAATTAAATTACACATTACATCCGACGTTTTTTACCAATGTAATTAATTACTTTCCAATTACTTGGCAAATGTAATTAATTACTTCAATTACTTTGGAAAGGAAAATTTAGATAAAATATTGAAAACATGCATTTATTCTATGATTTGTACATAAGTATCATACATTGCTTTATAAAAATAACAAATGAGATCTACATCGACTATTTTCAAATTCAGCCAGTACCAAAGAAGATTTAAAGTTAGATATCTGGTGTGTTACGGGAAAAAAACATACATTAAATCTGAAGTGCACATAATACTTCGTTTATCAGGAATCGTTAGGGCCAGAGTCTGGTTTAATTTAATGCTCAAAATGATAAAAAGCTTTATTCAATATTTTGAAAATATTAAATTTTGTTGTAATTACCTATTGAAATTTTATATTTGAATATACAAATGTATTTCATTAAAATGATGCAAAAGAGAGCCCTAATTTTAATATTTTAAAATGGTTTTTATTTTGATCACAACTTATTAAAATTATTTTTCCTAAAGATATGATTAAGAAAGCCTGACTTTTTAAAAAAAATATACTTTAGTTTTAATCACAATTAATGGATTTGAAAAAAAATCATGCACCTAGAGGCATATTTTATTATCTCTCTCTTATTGGCCAAACACCTGTTAAACAAGCAAACATAACTGTTGTAGAAATAGTCATTATATAGTTTATAATAAAACAAATAGCCAGAGGTTATATTTATTGATTGGCTATGTCCTTTAAAGTTGATAATGTTAAATCATTGTCTAACAATATCTATCTGAATTTAGAATATAGCAACGTGCTCTAGACCAATGAAATTGTAGGATTTGGTGTTTCTTAATTGTGAAGAATGAGTGAAATCATGTTCTTAGTAAGGGATTATCCTATTGTTTAGGCCTACTTACAGTTCAAAACAAAGAGTTTCTATAAATGAGTTACAAATGCCCCGAAGCACATTTATCAGCTTGAAAGAATTTGTGATTAAAACTGACTAAAAGAAGTTTAATTTTAAAACAAACAAAAAAATCAAAATAAGATGAAGTTTACTAGTGCAGTAACATTGGTACCGTTAACGTTATTATGAGAATATTAATAACTTCAAATTACTAAAAAATAAAAATATCAAAGCAATGCAATGTAAAAAAAAAGTTTTAAAATTAGATAAAATCTAAATCTTTAGCGTCTACTCTTTCAATAACTCAGATTACTGGATCTGCGGTTGGTGAAAATAGTTATTTTCAATATTCTGGTACAATTCTAAAAAAAAAGAATATATTTCAAACTATTATAAAGGCATTGTATTTGAGCATTTCCCTGACATAATGAAGTAGTATTTGATGTAAAGGACTGGACTAAAACATTTGCTGTAAAACAAAATTTATTTGTAACTCAAATTTTGAATTTATTGGTTTGAACTGGAAATAAACAAAAAGATAATTCCTCTCTATTCTTCAATACAACCAATCAAGAGATCATTTAAGCCTTGAGTACTTTACAATATTCTAAGTTTGTAAGAGAATGATAATTCCTTTCTTCATGATAAGTACTCGCTAACGCTCGTATTTAATCATGAAGAATCATGAAGAAAGGAATTATCATTCTCTTACAAACTTAGAATATTGTAAAGTGATCAAGGCTCAAATGATCTCTTGATTGGTTGTATTCAAGAATTAGTTTCATTGTCAGTGTAAATGTTTATAATTGATGCATGACTTCATTTTTCAGCATTTCATTTATGGGTTAGTTTTAGTGATGTAATAAATTTCTTATAATTTGGGAAATATTTAAAAAAAAAAATGCGTTATAGACATGAGTGACACAACAGTATAAAGAAAAGGTAGGAATTGTATATGTTTCCTGATCGTGAGTATGAATATAAATCATGTACTATTTTAGTGATGAATTATCCTTTTTATTTACAGTTTAAATCAATAAATACATTTGAGTTACAATTAATTTTATTTCACAGCCAATATTTTGGTCCGGCTTTTTAAATAAAATACTATTTCATTATTTAAGGAAAATGTTCTAATTAAATGCCTTTAAAAGTTTTAAATATATTCAAAACTTAAATCAAATTCCTGTTTTTTTTTTTTTGTTTTTTTTTTTATTTTATCGGAATATTGGAAATAACCATTCTTCCCAACCGCTTGTTCAGTAATCAGAGTTTTGGAAAGCTAAAGATTTATGTTATTTTATATTTTAAAACTTTTTTTTATCTTTTTCTTTTTTGCATTGCTATGATATTGTTTATTTTTTTAGTAATTTGAAGTTATTAATATTTTCATAATAACATTAAAGGTACAAATTTGACTGCACCAGTAAACTTCAACTTATTTTGATTTTGTTTGCTTGTTTCACAATTCAACTTTTAGTCAGTTTCAATCACTGTGATGAATCCTTTCCATCTGATAAATGTGCTTCGGGGCAGTTGTAACTCATTTATAGAAACTCTTTGTTTTGAACTGTAAATAGACCAAAATAATAGGATAATCCCTTACTAAGAACACGATTTACATTCATTCTTCACAATTAAGAGACATCAAATCCTACAATTTCATTGGTCGAGAGCACTTTGTTATATTCTAAATGTAGGTAACAAGCTAATTAAGGTATAAGACAGTGACTTACTAATGGTTTCTATTAAACACAAATTATGGCATGTTTCTACAATTTTTTTTCCTTCTTTTTTATTTTTTGTTCATTCAGTACAAAATAAAGAATCTCCCATGGTTGTGTAACTACAGAGAGTATACTGTGTAGGCTTTGCTTTGTCAGCTAACTACATTTACTAAGGTCATGGCTTTTAATCATTTTTTGAGAAAATACAAGATTAAATCTTTCTGATCCAAAATTTAAATGTAATTGAGTTGTAATTGAAAAGTAATTGTCAATTACAGACAATTTTGCCTATGTAATTCATTACTTTCAATTACATGTAATTGAAAAATGTTCAATTACACATTACATTCAATTACTTGAGAAATTGTAATTAATTACGGTAAATTACAATTACATATTTCAATTACCCCATGTCTGTTGGAGACTTATTTCTATTCGGTACGATTTAGAGCTTGACATATGGTATGGAGACTTTTCTGTACTCGGGGCGATTTAGATAAAAAGGTAAATATGTTAGATATACTTATTGGAGGTGTAATGAGATGATTAAAGCACTCAATTTTCTCCTTGACAATTATGTACGTTTTGGCAATAAAGTCTATCGACAGGTTGTAGGTATTCCTATGGGCACCAATTGTGCCCCTTTAATAGCAGACTTGTTCCTTTACTGTTATGAATCACAGTTTATTGACAAACTCAGCAAAGAACCGTCTAAATTCCATTTAATTGATAAATTCAACAACTTACCGTTATCTTGATGATATTTTTCGTTAAATAATCAAGAATTCTCTAAATATACTGCTGAAATTTACCCAAAGGAACTTACTTTAAATAAATCAAATATTAAGATCAATAACTGTCCTTTCCTAGATTTAGATATTTCAGTATTACACCAGAAACTGTACACAAAAATTCACGACAAAAGGGATGATTTGTATTTCCCTATTGTTAATTTTTCCTTTTTGGACGGTGATGTTCCTTCGGCATCGTTTTATGGTGTTTATATATCCCAACTCGTTAGCTATGCTCGTGTCTGTAGTGACGTTTTGGATTTCAATGAGCGTAATCTATGTATTTCTAGTAAATTATTAAGTCAGGGATTTCGTTACCACAAATTACTTAAAACCTTTACTAAATTCTTCCATAGATACAAAGATTTGGTCTGCAAGTCTGGCTGTACCTGTAGAAAACTTATTTCAAACGGAAAAGCACATCCTAAATTTTACGGTGATGTCGTAAACAGAGCCCGGAAATTTAGATACGATCCGGGTAAACTTATCAATTCTTTAAATAAACTTATTCTAAAAGTAAATCTTTGAATATTGTTTTTATTGGTATAAATATTGATTTAGTTATCAGTAAATTAAAACCATACTAAATATGGCACATATGTACTCTCACGGTACTACAATCTGTCGATACCTATAGTTTGGCATTGCACAAGGTCATGTTTTTCTCTGACTGTAAATGATGTCTTTTACACTAAATCCATTGGATGTTGGATGTGTACTGATTGATATTTTAGTCTTAGATACATGATTTTTTTTATTAGTTGTTATTGGCTTCGAACTAGCTGTCAGTAACTGCTAGTACTCTCAGATCTGTACTTAATGTCTTTTTGTTGTGGGGATGTATAATTAACCGTCCACATTCACTATGTGTTTTTGTTAGATGTATTTCTATTTGTATCCATCTGATGAGTTAAGTCTTTTTCAACTGATTTTTATAGTTTGTTCTTTTGTTGTACTGTTACAACACTGTCCCAGGTTAGGGGAGGGTTGAGTGCTCACAAACATGTTTAACCCCGTCACATTATTTATGTGCTTGTCCAAAGTCAGGAGCCTGTAGTTCAGTGGTTGTCGTTGGTTCATGTCTGTCATATTTATTTTTCGTAAACTGTTTTGTTATAAATTAGGCCGTTAGTTTTCTGAATTGAATTGTTTTATATTTTTCATGTCGGGGCCTTTAATAGCCGACCATACGGTATGGGTTTTTCTCATTGTTGAAGGCCGTATGGTTGCCTATAATTGCTTACATCCACTTCATTTGAACTTTGGTGGATAGTTGTTTCATTGGCAATCATATCAAAATTCCTTATTTTTTTATGGTATGGAGACTTGTCTGCACGCGATTTATAGCTTGATGTATGATATGGAGAATTTTTAGTTTTCTGGGGCGATTTATAGAGATTGACATGATATAGAGACTTGTTTGTACTCCGTGCAATTTAGAGCTCGACATATGGTACGGAGACTTGCTTGTACTCGTTAAGATTTAGCTTGACGTATGGTATGACGACTTATTTTACTCGGTGCGATTTAGAGCATGATATTTGTATGGAGACTTGTCTGTACTCGTTATGAGTGAGAGCCTGACATATGGTATGGAGACTTGTCTGTACTCGTTATGATTGAGAGTCTGACATATGGTATGGAGACTTGTCTGTACTCGTTATGAGTGAGAGTCTGACATATGGTATGGAGACTTGTCTGTACTCGTTATGAGTGAGAGTCTAACATATGGTATGGAGACTTGTCTGTACTCGTTATGAGTGAGAGTCTGACATATGGTATGGAGACTTGTCTGTACTCGTTATGAGTGAGAGTCTGACATATGGTATGGAGACTTGTCTGTACTCGTTATGAGTGAGAGTCTGACATATGGTATGGAGACTTGTCTGTACTCGTTATGATTGAGAGACTGACATATGGTATAGAGACTTGTCTGTACTCGTTATGAGTGAGAGACTGACATATGGTATGGAGACTTGTCTGTTCTCGTTATGATTGAGAGACTGACATATGGTATAGAGACTTGTCTGTACTTTTTATGATTGAGAGACTGACATATGGTATAGAGACTTGTCTGTACTTGTTATGATTGAGAGACTGACATATGGTATGGAGACTTGTCTGTACTCGTTATGATTGAGAGTCTGACATATGGTATGGAGACTTGTCTGTACTTGTTATGATTGAGAGACTGACATATGGTATGGAGACTTGTCTGTACTCGTTATGATTGAGAGACTGACATACGGTATAGAAACTTTTCTGTACTCGTTATGATTGGGAGACTGACATATGGTATGGAGACTTGTCTGTACTTGTTATGATTGGGAGTCTGACATATGGTATGGAGACTTGTCTGTACTCGTTATGAGTGAGAGTCTGACATATGGTATGGAGACTTGTCTGTACTCGTTATGAGTGAGAGTCTGACATATGGTATGGAGACTTGTCTGTACTCGTTATGAGTGAGAGTCTGACATATGGTATGGAGACTTGTCTGTACTCGTTATGATTGAGAGACTGACATATGGTATAGAGACTTGTCTGTACTCGTTATGAGTGAGAGACTGACATATGGTATGGAGACTTGTCTGTTCTCGTTATGATTGAGAGACTGACATATGGTATAGAGACTTGTCTGTACTTTTTATGATTGAGAGACTGACATATGGTATAGAGACTTGTCTGTACTTGTTATGATTGAGAGACTGACATATGGTATGGAGACTTGTCTGTACTCGTTATGATTGAGAGTCTGACATATGGTATGGAGACTTGTCTGTACTTGTTATGATTGAGAGACTGACATATGGTATGGAGACTTGTCTGTACTCGTTATGATTGAGAGACTGACATTACTTACTTACTTACTGCCCATTACGCCCATTGGCGTGTGGGGCAACGAAGTTTCTCCACATCTGTCTGTTTTGTGCCATCTTCTTCAAGCTCCCCAAGTATGTTGGAAATTTGCCATCTCAGACTCAACTGTGCGCCGCCAAGTTATCTTAGGTCGTCCTCTGCGTCTCTTTCCTCTGGGGTCCAGAACAATGCTGTTTTGTTGGTTCTTCAGGGCTCTTACGTAGGACATGGCCAATCCATCTCCATCTTCTCCTGCTAATGAGTATGTTGATCTCTTCCTGTTTGCATTTATTTAGGAGGTCCTGGTTGGTGATTTTTGTGGCCAGAATATCCTCAGGATTCTCCTCAGACTCTTGGTATGGAATGTAGAGAGCTTCTGTTGGTCTGCCTCTGTCATTCGCCAACATTCAGAACCATACAACAGGATAGGTAGTATACAGCTGTTGTATAGTTTTAGCTTTGTCCGGATGGTGTATTGACCAGATTTCCATACAGGCTGCAGGTTATTAAAAGCAGCTCTAGCTTTTGACAGTCTTTGTTTGATGTCAGTGTTGGCTCCACCATCTGATCTTACAGTACTTCCTAGGTAAGTGAAGGTATCGGTCTGTGGTAATGGTTTCCGTTTATTATAATTGGTGCTGGGTTGTTAATGTTTAAACTCATTACTTCAGTTTTCTTTGTGTTTATTTTCAGACCTATCTGTCCTGCATACTTTTTCTATTCGACTGGACTTTTCTTGGATATGTTGGTGAGTGTGCGATAGCATGGCAATATCGTCAGCAAAGTCCAAATCTTCAAGAATGGTGAAAGTTCCCCATCTTATGCCTCTTGGGATATCTGCAGTTGTTTGTCGCATCACCCAGTCAATGGCTATTACAAATAGTGTAGATGACATTACACATCCTTGTCTTACTCCAGTTTTAATTGGGAAATAAAGTTGTTCACTTCCGACTGTACATTTGAAGTTTTCATAAAAAGCCTTGATTATATGGATCAGGTGTTGTGGGATGCCATAAAGTTGTAAGATTTTCCAAAGGCTTTCCCTATGAATGCTATCAAATGCTTTTTCGAAGTCGATGAAATTGATGTAGAGTTGCCGCTGCCATTCTGTGCATTGTTCAATGATATTTCTCAGGATGAAAATCTGGTCAACGCAGCCTTTTCCCTTGCGGAATCCTGCTTGCTCCTTTCTTAATGAACTGTCGATTGATTCGGATATTCTTTTTATAATAATTTTAGCCATGATCTTGCTAGGAATAGATAAAGAGTGATTCCACGCCAGTTATTGCAGTCATTTAATGCACCCTATTTAGGTATTCTGATGATAATACCTTTATCCCATTCTGTTGGTACTTTACCTTCTTTCCAGATGTTATGGAAAATTGGTTGGAGGGTATTGGCCGCTAAGATGGGATCAGTTTTGAAAGAGAGACTGACATACGGTATAGAAACTTTTCTGTACTCGTTATGATTGGGAGACTGACATATGGTATGGAGACTTGTCTGTACTTGTTATGATTGGGAGTCTGACATATGGTATGGAGACTTGTCTGTACTTGTTATGATTGGGAGTCTGACATATGGTATGGAGACTTGTCTGTACTTGTTATGATTGAGAGTCTGACATATGGTATATAGACTTGTCTGTACTCGTTGTGATTGAGAGCCTGACATATGACATGGAGACTTGTCTGTACTCGGGGCGATCTAGAGCATGATATATGGTTAGAAGACTTATTTTTACTCGGTGCGATTTTGAGCTTGATAGATAGTATGGAGAATAGCTTGACATATTTGCGTGATATATAGTATGGACTCTTGTCTACACTCAGGGCGATTTAGAGCTTGATGTATATCAAAGAGACATTTCTGCACTCTCTGCGATTCAGAGCTTGACATACCGGTATGGTATGGAGAATTGTTGGTAAGATTTACAGCGTGATATATGTTATGAAGTTTTGTCTACACCCGGTGCAATTTAGAGCTTGATGTATGGTATGAAAAATTGTCTGTTCTCGGGACGAGTTAGAGCATGACATATGGTACGGAGACTTGTTTTTACTCGGTGTGATTTAGAGTTTGACGTATGGTATATGGACATGTACCGTAGTTCATTAAACTTTCTATAATTGTAAAAATGTGAGGGTATATCCACATAACCCATATGGGAGTATTTCAATAGTTCTGATTGGTTTTTTCTATCATACAACAGATAAACACCACATTTTTGAGTGATGTTGCGATTTGACCAACCAATCAAAAGTTAAACCCTCGCGAGATTCATTTCTAGATATCTTCACACTTTTACAAAAATGGGAGGTGAGTTCCAACAACAATTTACCCCTCCCCCACCCCAAAAAAAAAAAAACAAACAAAAAAAACAACAACATGAACAACATGAAGGATCGCATTTTTATATATATTTGATTACAGACCAAACTGCAACTGTAATACAAATGAATTGAATTTAGAAAAAAAAACATTTTAATTTACGCATTTTCATATTTCACACATAAAGTTTGAATGCTAAATTAATGGGTCAAAGACCTCAGTTCAGTATTTTATATCAATGCAAATTTCATAACACATTAACGTTATGTGTACCTATCACAACTAAATAACACTTGAACGAGTCATAGTGGCTCTAGAATGTTGTATATTCTGTTGAAGCGCGCTATTCAAATACAAATACAAGAATTTTATCACACTGCCCGTATAAGGGCAGAATAGTTACAGTCTAATTATTACTTCAATACCGTACAATACTAGAAATGATTTCAAAGATTAGGTTGATTAAAACAATTAACATATATACATTTATAAATGAGAAGAAAAGAATTGCATAAAATATAAATACAATATACTGGTGAATAAAAACATAAAAACCAGCCGAATATGGATTCCACTTGCAACACACAAATTTCATATAGGCCTACAGATAATAATAATTAAGGGGACAGCTCTTACGTTAATCATTCATTAGTGCATCTCTTCATTTGGACAGCATGTATTTCCATACATTTTCAACCTAGGTACTTGGGTATGACCATTTTTTGCCCTCCCCCGCTTTTCCGCCAAAAAATCCGTTATTTCTGTTTTGTTTTAGTTTAATTTCGATTATTTTCGTGCTTTTCTGCGTTAGATTTACAAAAGTATAATAGAAATAACTTTTGTTAAATATATAATCACTGACCGCTAACAAATGATATCACAAATGTTATTTTTATTTGTAAACTATGAGCCTCTTGTTTGTTTTCGTATATTAGTGCGCATGTTAAAATCAGTTTCCGTTTGTAAATAAACAACTTTTTGTAACCACGAGTGTGTATTCAGTGGTACAGTACTACACGTAAGTAGGAGAAAACGACAGGATGTATATTTGTTATTAAAAAAAAACTTGTTGGATAAATAATAGTATTCCTTAAATAAAATTCATAGCATGGTATAAACTGTCACAAAAATGTACACACGCAAGTATATTATTGTCAAGGTGAACTTTGGACCCCTTACATACATTGTTAAACATGTTATAGTTATTGACATTGTGGAAATATTATAAGTTATATGGTTCGCTACTGACCCCCTACGGATCCATAGAGGGTTAGTAAAATCCATAGGGGGTGAGGCCGGAGGCCGAATCCCTATGGATTTTATTCACCCTCTATGGTCCGTAGGGCTTAGGGGGTCAGTAGTTAACCGTATAACGAATTTAGCGCTCGCTGAACTTTTTCTGCTGCGTTTTGTTGAAAAATAAACAATGAAACACAACAACATAAATAGATGACGTCACCATTAACCCTCTCAGTCCCAAATAATTATCATTTTCATACAAGGAAAACCCTATTTTTTCGAGGTAAAATGCGTATTTTCCGCATATTTTGAATACACATTCCTGACCTAGGATGCCTATATTGATGATTTGACTTTGTAAACATTAAGTTTACATAGTTGACATTATAGAAACATTGTTATTTTATTTTTAAAATGTACCGTTAAAGCATATGACGTCATCAAAAAGAGTGTTATTCGTGACGTTTATGTGTAAGACGTCGAAATAAAGTAGCTTGCAGGTACTTGAAAATACCCTTAGTTAGTGTTGTACAGTCAACGGCTTGTAAAACGGTTATATTTTTATCGATTTGCATAGTGTAAAGTGTTATTGATTGCAAAAATTCTTTTGCCATCCTATCAGAGTTTCATTTTTTAAAATATATTTGATATTTGCTGAAATATATTCAACCTAATGAAGATTTTATTTTGGAAACAATATACCAAAAAAAAATATTTACTCTTTTGTTGTAAAAACTCGGAAGTATAGTGTCGAAGTCTTGAATACTACTTTATATAAATAGCGCAAGTCAACGGGCCCCGAGGTCAACAATATCTCTTCATAAATGGAACAGTGTATCAAAATCATTACATAAGCAACTGAACAATATGCCGTGAATTAATAAATTGGCCGCACAATAATTCATTTCTTTGGGGTTTTTTTTTATCATTTTTGTGATGTATTATTTAATGTGTTCACGTTTCACGTATGCCATCAATCCCATTGGGGTATTATTTTAATAAAGTTCAATTATTCTTACTTTGCTATTACTTGAGATTTCATCCGGCTTGTCAGTCGACAGCGAGGAGAACATTTTCAAGCCGCAGGTCGTCAGCGGAAAAAAATAAGCTGGAGCTAACGTCCCGTTCACCAAGGCGAGAAAAAATAAAAACAGTCTACTAAAAAAAATACCCAGAATTTATTGAAATACATGCATTTACCTAAAGCATGCATCTTTATACTCCGTCTTAGAAGAGCACGACATACAATGACATAGGATTATGTATGTGATAGGTGATACTTTAAAAGTTATTTAACTATCTAAATATTTCAAAGAACCATGCCCTACACATTGATTTTTTCGGCTTCTAATTTAATTTTTCATCATTTTTTGGGGTGAAAACTTTTAGCAAAAAGAAAGAGAATAGCCAAATATCAGATGTGGACGAGAATCTAGGATTTTTTTGTTACAGCCTCAACGTGGAATTACATTTTGCCTACTTAATACGAGTTCTTTCGATTATTATGAAATGGATACTGTAATTTAGACAAAGTTGGGATGTAAGAATGGAATTATTAAAAAAATTATAATCATTGAATAGCAAAGAAAAAAATTTCTACAGCAAATAATGGAACCACTGGCATTATATATCTACTCTAAGATCTCCATTTTTAAAATTTTTTAAGGCCTTCCCCTAATTTGGACGAAAGAGATAAAATTGAAGTCATCTAATTTACGTCTTGAAACACTGATGCATTTGTTTTATTGTACGTGTCTGTCAAAAGTTACTAAATGATAAACTCACTTTACTATGTTTTTGCGGCGGGACGTTTGCGCTTTTCATAGGACATTTGCGCTTTTTAATGGACATCTGCGCTTCAATTCATAGGACATTTGCGCTTTTGTATAGGACATTTGCGCTTTTACAATATTTTCTTTATGGTTAAAAGTTAAATAGTCATTCCATAGCACATTCGTTTTTAAAAGTTATTTCATAGCACATTGATATAGTTTATATACCTAAAAGTAAACATTATAAAGACATTAAAGACGCATAGTTATCACGGGTCAGTTTTCACCTGATATCTGAAGCCCAAGGAATGAACAATTTTGCTCTTGCAATCTGTCCTGATTTGTATTTCGCCTCATTTCAAATACATATATATTCTAGTCTCTATTTCTCAATTCTTGACTGAGATGCCTGTTCATCAATGTAACAATTTTAATGTTAACCGACTGCTGTTCAATGATAAAAATCTATCGTGATACATACATTTGTTTTTCCTTTACTTGTCTCTATAACTTTATACTCTATGTTTAAGACTGTCTCAATGTGAACTAACTATCGACAGATAGGACAAAAAGGTAAAAAGCGCAAATGTCCGGTCAATTTATTACTGGTGTATCAATATTTAAAGCGCAAATGTCCATAGTGTTTGGAGCGCAAATGTCCTATCGTTGTACAAGTAAAAAAGCGCAAACGTCCTGTGCCCGTTTTTTGGGAAGTTGAGTTTAGGGGTGTGTATATGAGAACAGGCCTATCTTCAATACGGAACAGTTATGAATAAAAGGAGATGCAGGGGGTATACATCAATAAGACAGCAAGCAAACAACAAAACCCCAATAATACAATGTGTCATGCCCTAAATAAGTTTTTCCTCGGTCTGGTTAAAATGAAGATCTGGCGTAATTCGCTTACTCTTATTTATGAACATAACGAAAGCAAAGATCTATATTTTAAGTTGATTGTTTTTTTTATTTAGCAAAAGTTGTTGTCTTCTTTATGATCTTACAAGACAGGGGAGAATATTATATACAGACAATTTTCACTTTGTATTTTGATTGATTGTGGCTTGCAAAACATCTAGTTTGCAACATAATATTTTAAGAATCATATATTCTTCAACAATGGTTACAGTGTGAATGTGCTTTAATATTTTACTAATAGATATAGAAAGGACGAGGAATACCAACACCCCGTGATAGTTGCTTACAACTTGTCTTTACTAGGGCTATATAGAGTTTGATATATCGACATGATGTTTGGTTATTGTACAAAAAGATATCATGTTGAAGGCCGACGGTGACCAATAGTTGCTAACTTCTACGCCAGTTGGTCTATGGTGTAGAGTTGTCCCATTAGTAATTATACCACTTCTACTTTTTATCATAATTAAGTCTACAAGACGCCCGTTTTCGTCTATCTCAAATGAAAACTGGAAACCAAAATAGTAACGAAATTGAAGAGCATTAAAAGAAAAAAAATAACAAAAAGCAAATCAAATTCAAAACATAAAATGCACTATTATACATAAATATGCAGCCTGTACTGATTAGTTACTATTATTTTTTATTAACTCAAATCATATAGATGCAAACTTCTAGTATATCATATTTTGGATTCATTATTTTGGAAATTCATTTGTTATTTATATATTTGAACTTAATTGTTTCTTTGATTCAAACTGATTTTTTTCTTTTTCATAATTCAGCCTTTTCTGATAGAAAAAACTTCTGAATTCTACGGTTAGATTTTATTCTGATGTGCTAATTTTTTGTCTAAAGAAGAACAAAAAAGTCAATTATGACTTAATATCTACATTTTGGCCTACACGTATATATTTTTAGAAGTTCATGACATTGAATGTTTGTTGTTAATATTATTTTTGAGTGGTCTCACATTTCAAAATTCGAAATGGAAATCTTGGTATATTTTAACAACAAAACCTCTTTAGAACCAGTTGACAAATTAAAATATATAATATATGTTAAGTCAGTCTCTGTGGTGTTTAAGATTCGGAATTTAAGATTATTCAAAAATATAAAAAATAAGATGATGTGATATGATTGTCAATGAGACAACCCTCCACCAGAGACCAAATGACAAAAACCATGTTTTTTTTGTCAAGCTTATTCATGCCAAGAATAAATACTTAATATGTCTCTTAAAATTGTGTTGGTTAGTTATTAAAAAGCTGTATTAATTTATTCTTAATAAGCATTTCGCAGCCATCAACTAAATGAACACGACGGTGAGTGCCCGACAGTAATTTACGACGTAATATCTGACGTCATTTAGATGAATTTCGTTGACGTCACGAAACGCCAAACCCTTAGTACAAAACTTGTCAATATTCTTAATTTTTTAAACATTATACCAAAAAAAAAAAAAAAAAAATAAATACTCAAATGCAAATATCGAATCTGTTGTTAATAAAATCAAAATCCAGCTTGAGAATAAATTACTTCACACAGATAATAAAGAATTAAAATCCGATACAAAAAATGAAAGCTATAAAATGGAGAAATGTAACAATATTTTTCAAAATATTGACGGTCTTTTTGATGTATTGCCCGGATAGATCTGCATGAAAATATGTATAAAATGTTTGCGGAGAACAAGGATTTAAAATGAGTACATACTTATAAATTCTGTCGGTTATTTACAGAGATCTACTCGATTTTATTCCAAAACAAGGTGAAATGGACATATATGTCCTCTTGGGACTCGGCCGGTGGAGGACATATATGTCCGCTTGGGACTCAGAGGGTTAACAGTAGACGTAACGTCATGAACCCACTATGAAATTTACTAACCCCCACGGATCCATAGGGGGTCAGCATGTGACGGCTTAAAACCAATCACAACGTGATAATTTACCAGCGGTGCAATAAATATCGATGGTGCCAGCGGGATTCGAACCCTCAATCTAAAGGCAGCGTTATAACCGATTTAGCAAAGGAAGGTCTTCCCTTACTCAACAAGTTAGACTACATTTAGCACATGTTTAAATCTTCAGTTATACAACATTGTATTTTATAACTAATTTTAACATATTTAACCTTAGCTTGTATAGAGACATTCATATACAAATGTATATATATTTGGCCCTGGCTTGTATAACTAATTTTAACCTACAGCTGTACAATAGAGCATATGGGAATGTAGTCCAAATAATTATGACGTCTTGCAAGGCTATTTTAAACTTTTTCTGTGACGCCTTCACAGAAAAAAAATTAAAATAGCCTTGCAAGACGTCATAATTATTAGGACTAATGGGAATGCAGCCAGAGTATAAATCTCAATAACCAAGATTTAAAACCATAATAATTTTCTCAATTATACCATAGTTTTGTTATATCTGAACTTCGAAGAAAAAACTAAGAAAGAAGAAAGCAATATCAGGGGACTTGGATTGAATTTTTAGACACAGGAACAACAGATGTGACATGAGGCCACTTGTCCAATTTACCCTCTTTGCACCAGCCAATATACATTTATATATCAATACATGTACCTAGGGTGGAAATCGAACCCAAGTATGCCAATTCTGTAGTCCTATATATAAAAATTCGTAAGGGTTCCGCGGAACCCAGTGTCTCGCCTACTTTTGCTGTTAATCGCAGGCTCAACAAAAATGAGGAAAAAAATCAATAAAAATAATCCTTTAGATACTATCTTTTGATTGTAAGAAGCTTCTGTCAAAATTTGGTATAAATCCGGGATAGTTTATGAATCTAATAAATGTTTAAAAAGCTTTAACTGCAGACTGTATTTAATGTTAACTGGAAGAAAAACTAAGTCCATTTATAAGTAAAATACCGATAAACAGGTACAAAATTTTAACAAAATTTCCTTCTAGATACAAGCTTTTGATCATAAACAAGTTTCTGTCCAAGTTTGGTACAAATCCAGGATAGTTTAAGAAAGTTATTAGAATTTTAAAAACTTTAACCAAAGAGTGAATGTATTGTTTCCTGGCAGAAAAACTAAGTCCATTTATAAGTAAAATACGGAAAAAATGAAATTTTTTTTTAACAAATTTACTTCTGGATACTATCTTATGATCATAAACAAGTTTCTGTCCAAGTTTGGTACAAATCCAGGATAGATTAAGAAAGTTATTAAAATTTTAAAAACTTTAACCACAGAGTGAATGTAATGTTTCCTGGCAGAAAAACTAAGTCCATTTACAAGTAAAATACGGAAAAACAGGAATTTTATTTTACAAAATTTACTTCTGGATACTATCTTATGATCATAAACAAGCTTCTGTCCAAGTTTGGTACAAATCCAGGATAGTTTAAGAAAGTTATTAAAATTTAAAAACTTTAACCACAGAGTGAATGTAATGTTTCCTGGCAGAAAAACTAAGTCCATTTACAAGTAAAATACGGAAAACAGGAATTTTATTTTTACAAAATTTACTTCTGGATATTATCTTATGATCATAAACAAGCTTCTGTCCAAGTTTGGTACAAATCCAGGATAGTTTAAGAAAGTTATTAAAATTTTAAAACTTTAACCACAGAGTGAATGTAATGTTTCCTGGCAGAAAAACTAAGTCCATTTACAAGTAAAATACGGAAAAACAGGAATTTTATTTTACAAAATTTACTTCTGGATACTATTTTATGATCATAAACAAGCTTCTGTCCAAGTTTGGTACAAATCCAGGATAGTTTAAGAAAGTTATTAAAATTTCAAAACTTTAACCACAGAGTGAATATTTGTGGACGCCGCCGCCGACGGAATGTAGGATCGCTATGTCTCGCTTTTTCGACTAAAGTCGAAGGCTCGACAAAAATGAACAAGAATCTGCTTCCAAGCAAACAAACAAAAATATATATATATTAAATGGAGAGAAAAAAATAATTAGGCCGAATAAACTAAAAATTTGTTAATTCAATATTGATATATATTCTGAAAACTTTTAGTAAGGGTACTTGGGTAGCCTGAATTTTTGGTTATTGAGATTTATACTCAGGTTGTATTTTAATAGGCTACATATTGTATAGCTATAGGTTAAAAAATTAATTTGTAATCTAAAACTTTTTTTAAAGTAGCAGTCTGCACCAAAATCTTTTCCAACTACAAGTCCCTAGACCAATATTCCATCATTTTGCTTACAATGTATGTGTCTAAACAAATTTTTGCAAATACTTACTAATTCAAACAAAATTTTACTAGTCTGGGGCATCAGACTAGTGGCTAACAGTGCAGACTGAAGTAGGCAGAGTCTTATTTGTAAGGCACACAAAGGGTTAATTAGAACTGATTCTTATCAAAATTATTTTTAAGGTAAAAAAAATGTATACTATAAAGTGTTTAACAGCGAAAGCTGCTATAGATTAAAACAGATTTAAAAAAATACTTTTTCAGTGTATTGTACAAATGAGAAAAACCCATAGCGTATGTTCGGCTATAAAAGACCCATGCAGACATGAAAAATATGAAACAATTCAATTGGGAAAACTAATGGCCTAATTTACATGATTTATAACAAAACAATTTACGGGGGAAAAAAAAGACAGACATGAACCAGACTGTTCCAGAAACTCCCCCCCCCACCCTCTTTTATAAAGGATACTAGAAATTCCAGACATTCTTGTGGTAACAATCCCTACAGAAAATAAGTTATAGATACATGTATTTCATATCCTATGTACAGTTTTTATGATTAGTAAATTATACCATAGTCTTTATTGAAACCATAACCACATGAGATGGAGTCGAGTGAGGTTGTTGAGGGGTTAAACTGTTTCAACAAAATTTATTGGATAATTTACAGTGTACATTTGTTCGATACACTGACATTTTTTTTTTTTAAATCTGTTTTAATCTATAGCAGCTTTCGCTGTTAAACACTTTATATCATATATTTTTTTACCTTAAATTGTTTCAAAATATATGATCTACAAAGAGATTTTTCCTATGTCATGTGTTAATTTTGTGTGTTTCAAAGGTAAAACTTTTAGTTTAAGGTAGATCAGGTGTCTTTTTCTGAGCATCCCTCCTGGGCATGTTGCAAAAATACTTTTTTGGTTCAATTTTTTTTTTACCAATTTTCATTCAATATATATACAACAAATAAATCTAAAACTTTAAATTTTAAGATTAAACTATCAAAATATTTAGTGTTGTTAAGTGTATTGAAAATTTCAGAAAAAATCTTTTAATATCAAGGGCAGATAATTATACTGAATTTGACATGTTTGATAGGACATTTATTTTTTTTATTTTTCAAGAAAATTTTTATTTTGTTTTTCGAAGTAATTAGGAAAAGCAATTCTCTCATTGAATTTTAACTAATTCTATCGTTTAATTTTTCCTCAATAAGGAAAAATGAAGTTTTCCCTATATAACCCATATACTTCTTTTTGTTGTAAACAACTGATTTTGTTCATTTTAATGTATTCCAACAAAAAAAAACAAGGTCAGTGACCCCCACTTTTTATATTGAAATTTGAAAGTACAATTACACAGAAGTCTTTTACAGAAGTTTAAGAAAAATCTTATCACAGAACATTTAGACACTCCAGCTACCTTAAATCAAAACATGACTTCAACATGAAGTCATCTAATGTTAAGCAAAAAATATTAGACCTATATCAAAATGTTGCAGTTAATATGTTACCAAAATTTGAGACATTAATAGACAATATTAATTGCGCAAACACGTTAACATAAAATGATTACGGCATGATCTGATGATAAACTACAAACAATGATACAAACAATTGTATAGTTACATGAAACTGACAAGTACCAAGTCAGGAATATCACAGTTGTTTTCCATTCTTTAGATGTGTTTGAGCTTTTGATTTTGCCATTTTATAAAGGACTCTCCGTTTTGAATTTCACTTGGAGTTCAGTATTTTTGTTATTTTACTTTTTTTTGGGGAAAGACGGCTTCAAGCCGTCAATCCCCTATGTGGCTGACCAGACTGACATCCCCTCACGTCATTCATTTTGTTTTTATAGTGTGGAAAACACCCCCAAAAATCTTACTGAGATTGATGAGAAGGAGACACACAAATGAATAGATTGACTTTAAACACTTTTTAACACATTTCCCTTCTGTTTCTCGCGAAATTATCGTATCTTCAGCTCTCCCTTACACTATTTACGTTTCTTTTACAATCCGGAAAAATCAGAATGACGAGATATTCTAAATATATCCAACCTACATAATAGTGACGTCATTGTTGGAATGCCACACAACGTAGAAGCAGGGATATCGTTTATTGATTATTTAAATCATTCTCAGAGTTCGTGTACTAATTTTAAATTGGTATTTGTTCAATTTGAACATAATTATGTTTGCTATACTTTATTCAAACATCAACATGCAATGCTTTAATTTGTAGGTCAACTTGTAACTTTCACAGTAAACAATGGCCGTGGGGATACATGAGATTGGGGAGAGAAACGACAGTTTTCATTTTTTCTGTAAAATTCTGTTTTGAGAATCTTCCTCCAATACAGGAGCACCTCAATTGATGAGTAATAATCCACTAAAATAAAAGTTAATGTATCAGAACACTTAAAATGTGACATTTAGTATATGATTAATAGTCTTCCATTAAAACTAAATTTTGTGTACCAACATAATCATTGTAATGGTAAAAAAAAAATAATTAAAATGTTGCATTTTGTAGTTTAAACCTATTTATTCATGAAATTTACAAATATATCAAAATGTAGGATTTGGAAACAAGCTTCTAGACAGAAAAAGTATACCTAAAACGACAAAGTTATTTTTCATTTACCTGTATATATTATGAAAACCGTTTTTTCAAAAGTGATTATTTTCTAAGGGTTTAATATTTCATGTAGTGTTTTGCCATGGCTTTATTTGGACTTGTTTGTTTGCTTTTGGCCTTGAATGTTTGTCCCTAATATTTTATTAACTATGTATTTACTTTCAGGTATCACAGATCAATTTATTCGTTCATAGTGTGTTAATTTACGTTTTGATTGAGTTAAGCCTTCCAATTGATGTTTTATCATGTGTTTTCTATGTTGTGATGTTATACTATTGTTTCAGAAAAGGGAGAAGGTTTGGTACCATTAAACGTTTAATCCCGCTGCAAATGTTTGCACCTGTCCTAAGTCAGGAATCTGATGTACAATAGTTGTCGTTTGTTTATGTAATTTATACGTGTTTCTCGTTTCTCGTTTTTTATATATACTAGACCGTTGGTTTTACCGTTTGAATGGTTTTACACTAGTACTTTTGGGGCCCTTTATAGCTTGTTGTTCGGTGTGAGCCAATGCTCCGTGTTGAAGGCCGTACATTGACCTATAATGGTTTACTTTTATAAATTGTTATTTGGATGGAGAGTTGTCTCATTGGCACTCACACCACATCTTCCTATATCTATTCACACAGTTAACATCAATCATATTGGTTTTTATTAGTACATGTATCCTTGTGATGAGAGTTGTAACTGGGAACTTTATCAATGGAAATTTAAAACTGAATAGATTTTTCAGTCCTCACTTTCTTGAGAAAAAAAAATTAAAATCTTAGAGTACTGTCACAAAAAAAGGAAAATGGCCCTAGCCTGCAGTTCAGTGGTACACAATTAAAAATTTCAAAAAATATTGTAGCAGTTGTTTAATGATAGAATGCAGTTGAATTTTAGATAAACTTTCAACTTTAATCGAATGTTTTGATTTAGAAGATGCAGATCTCTTCCATTGGTCCAAATTGAATCCTTAACTAAGGAAACGAAATTACATTACACAACAATTGATTTCAATATTGTCAACCTTTCTACATATTGTAGGTGTTTTTTTTTTCATTCTTTATATGAAGACTATCAAAAGATACCCCAAAAAAAAAAAAAAAAAAGAAACAATGGCCGTCTTTACCCTCAGAGCTCTTTAGCTCTTTGATTTTATATGATATGAGAATTTGAAAAAAAAAATCTTCAAGATCCCATTATAGATCTACCAAGAAATCAAATAAAGTGTTTGCATCCCATTTTATAAAACATAAACAAGTCTGTAATTTTCATTGTATACATGTAGTTTATTTATAATTACCAAGAAAAAATTGTATATAAATTTTTATAAAACATAATTTGACTTGTTTAAGTCTAACCATGCATTGCAGGTCCGATTTTTCATTGCATTTAGATGAGTTGGATTGTATTTTCAGTTTTTGGCCTTCCATTGTGTTTTAAAGTCATAAATCTTTAAAAAAAAATCAGAATTTTTACCTTTTTTCAATGAAAAGGTTTTACTATGAGTAGTAGTACTGTAGAATGAAGATGCTCCCTAAAGACCACTCTGTGTGCAGGACACAACAAACTATACCCTCAAGCATACCATCAGCAAATGATCAGCCTGAGGGTCAATAAGTAATTCATGAAATCAGCATGAACAATGTTTTTCCATAGGGGTACAAATGTACATGTATCAACTGTATTGGACTTGATTATCATACAAGTGTGTGTGCTATTAACATATTTTATATAAAAAGTCCCACTTTTGTATCAGCAATTGCTCCTAAACCACTGGAAAGAATTTTATGAAACTTTCACAGAATCTAAACCCCCCTAAACCTGCAACAGATATAAATATGATTTTTGGTATGTGTAGCTTAATGTATGATGATGGCCTATAGATGGAGTTTGTTTTTCGTTCCATGGCATGTTAACCAACTTTTCACAGAATTAAGTATCTAGTATGTACCTATTTGGCTAGAACGATTTCATGACCGACTCTTCCCATACAACAAATACATGTACATTATGTATTTATCAGTGTTGCTAACCACACTATAAATCCATCAAAACAGTGTTACCAGTCTATGTCCCCCTTAACCGTGTTAACTTAAAGGAAGTCCTAAAAATGTTCCATTAGGAATTAGCATGATTAGGCAACAAAAGGGATGGGGCTTGACACTTGTCTTACTGACACATTAACATGATTAAGGTTATATGTTTTAAAGTAACTATCATTGCATTACGTGCTAGCATAACATAACTTCATAACACAAAAGATGAATCAGTTGAATATCACATACTAATCAACATGATTAAGGCACCATACAAAAGTTCTTTGGAGTCAACACTGTTTCATGTTTATGTAAACAGTTAATGGATTGTTTATTTGTTTATTTGACAGAGGATGGCTGACGTACAACCTTCAGTACCAGTTACCATGGTTACAGATCAAAACAGAAGAGTTCAGCTTGTTGACTCTGTAAAGAAAGCCTTGTTTGTTATAGGATCACCACTTCTGATATTTATAGCATTCAGAAATTCTGTTGTATGGTGAGTATTTTGTAGTAACATAGACTATGGGACAACAGTCATGACAGTAATACCAAGAACAGTCAGTCAATAAGTAGTCTTCAAAAGTTGACAAGTTTATGGAGAATATTTGACTCTAAATCACTTACTGATGATATATATTGGGAATAAATTTAGTAGAGATTATAAGGATTGGCCATCGAAGTCATTTACGTAGAAAGGACGCCCTCCCCCCACCAAAAAAAACCCAAAAAACCCACAAACTGTAGGAAGCAATAAAAGGTAATATTTTCATATCTTGTGAAAACTAAAGAAACTCCCTGTACAGATATCAGAATTATATAGTTTTTAAATGAACTAGATAGTTCCTACAATGTACTTAGTAGATGTATAACCTGAAGATACATGTTTATATGTTAATATGTAAGTAATAATAAGTCTTCAGATTACCGGAGTTATACATGGAATCATTTATAACTTTAACCTGTTAAAAACAATGTCTTAAAATCTATTGATATAGTAAATTAATATGCCTAATCTTTCAACTATAGCGAATATTAGGATAGGAAGAACAACTCAGAGAGAGGTCCAGTTATTAAAAGAAAAAGCTTAATAAATTATGTTTTATGTACATTTTATCATTAAGAGCCTCAAATACATGTTATATCAGGTGATGACATGAGATTTCTGTAATGGATCTACCAAGATTATATCATCTTGAACATTTTATTGGACACACAATGTTGGAGATTATATCATATTGAACATTTTATTGGAGATTATATCATTTTGAACATTTTATTGGAGATTGTATCATTTTGAAAATTTTATTGGAGATTGTATCATTTTGAACATTTTATTGGAGATTATTTCATATTGAACATGTTATTGGAGAATATATCATATTGAATATTTTATTGGAGAATATATCATACATGTCATATTGAACATTTTATTGGAGAATATATCATATTGAACATTTTATTGGAGATTATATCATGTATATCATATTGAACATTTTATTGGAGATTATTTCATATTGAACATTTTATTGGAGAATATATCATATTGAACATTTTATAGGAGATTATATCATATCAAACATTTTATTAGAGAATATATCATATGAACATTTTAAGCTAAGATTTTATAATAGTGAACATTTTTAACAAGATCATATCATCTTGAACAATTTTTATATTGAAATTTTTAACGTAGATTTCCTGGAACATTTTTAACGGCTTTGACCTTAAACAAAAGGTTATATTCATATCAATAGATGTCTCTGTATGAACGCTACAGCTGTGTAGACATCACGACATGGAGATTCAAACTGATACTTCTTCTACTATATGATAAATTTATAAAACGTTACTGGTGGAAAAGAAGTATGAATATTGTTACCTCTGTACTGTTTAACTGTCAATATGTTACTATATTTAGGCATCTACAGCAATTCTGGGGAGCATCTGGGAATTTCTGGCAGATATTATGGGACAGTGTGTATGACTTGTTTGGAAGGAATGATCTGGCAGTAGGAGTTATTGGTAAGGTCTAACTGTTCAGAAGGAATGATCTGGTAGTAGGAGTTATAGGTAAGGTCTAACTGTTCAGAAGGAATGATCTGGCAGTAGGAGTTATAGGTAAGATCTAACTGTTCAGAAGGAATGATTTGGCAGTAGGAGTTATAGGTAAGATCAGAAGGAATGATTTGGCAGTAGGAGTTATAGGTAAGATCTAACTGTTCAGAAGGAATGATCTGGCAGTAGGAGTTATAGGTAAGATCTAACTGTTCAGAAGGAATGATCTGGCAGTAGGAGTTATAGGTAAGGTCTAACTTTTCAGAAAGCAAATCCTGGTTGGAAAGGTGACATTCAATGTATTATTATATTTTGGGGGTATTTGGTGAAGAGAATTGTACATTTGTACCTGTGAATTACATGTATATACATGTACAGTACCTACACACTGTTTCAGTTACAAATCACCGTGCTAGTGAAGTTTCCAATCTTATTGTCACCCGCGCAACGTGTTGCAGGAGGACATAGAAATACCAGGCGTCCGTCCATCTGTCTGTTCAGTCTTGTTAGCGCTCTCACGTGTACAATTCTTGACAGATTTTTAACAAACTTATATGATAGGTTTATATCAGCAATGTCTCTGACATTTTTGAAAATCATTGATGATCAATTATTTTTAAAAGAGTTATGCTCCTTGGAAATATTAATTGTATGTAAAATTGCATTGTTAGCGCTCTCATGTGTACAATTCTTGCCAGAATTTTATGAAACTTATATCATAGGTTTATATCAACAATATCTTTGACCCCTTCAAAAGTATGTGCTGATCAAATATTTTTAATGAGTTATGCCCCTTGGAAATATTAATTATATTGGAAATCACATTGAATTTACTCTGAAGCATTCATTTCTCTAAGATATTTATAAACAGTTTTAAAGAACAAAGAAAAGTGTATTTTTTAGTTATTGCCCTTGTACCTTGGATAGATCAAATATGTGCAACGCAGGGGACATTGGAACTCTGTACTTTTATTAGAATAAGATCTCTCACTGTGCCACATCAGATTTTTTTGCAGGGCATAAATGTTCACTGGGGTTGATTTAGGGTTCAAGGAAAGGGGTGGAATCATAATTTTAAATAACGGTAAAAATAGATTTTTTTTGGCTTTTAACGTGTTTGCTTAAAATATTTTTTCAGTCATAAGGGGTCATATGCCCTCCACCCTCCCCACCTACAGTCAGGGGTAAAACAAGTGTTTTTTATTAGCTCACCTGGCCCAAAGAGCCAAGTGAGCTTTTCTCATCACTTGGTGTCCGTCGTCCATCGTTGTCCTTCATCTTTTAACTTTTACAAAAATCTTCTCTGAAACCACTGGGCCAAATTTAACCAAACTTGGCCACAATCATCATTGGGGTATCTAGTTTATAAAAATTTGTCCAGTGACCCGGCCAACCAACCAAGATGGCCACCATGGCTAAAAATAGAACATATATCTCTCAAACCAAAGCATTTAGAGCAAATCTGACATGGGTAATATTGTTTATCAGGTCAAGATCTATCTGCCCTGAAATTTTCAGATGAATGGGACAACTTGTTATGGGGTTGCTGCCCCTGAATTGGTAATTTTAAGGAAATTTTGCCATTTTTAGTTATTATCTTGAATATTATTATAGATAGAGATAAACTGTAAACAGCAATAATGTTCAGCAAAGTAAGATCTACAAATAAGTCATCATGACCAAAATTGTCAGTCGACCCCTTTAGGAGTTATTGCCCTTTATAGTCAATTTTTAACAATTTTTCGTAAATTTTTGTAATCTTTTACAAAAATCTTCTTCTCTGAAACTACTCAGACAAATTTTACCATACTTGGCCATAATCATTATTAGGGTATCTAGTTTAAAAGATTTGTCCAATGACCCCGCCTTCCAACCATCATGGCCAACATGGTTAAAAATAGAACATAGGGGTAAAATGCAGTTTTTGGTTTATATCTCTGAAACTAAAGCATTTAGAGCAAATCTGACCGGTGGCAAAAATGTTCATCAGATTTAGATTTATCTGCCCTGAAATTTTCAGACAAATCCGACAACCCGTTGTTGGGTTGCTGCCCCTGAGTTAGTAATTTTACAGAAATTTTGCAGTTTTTTGTTATTATCTTAGATATCATTATTATATCTAATATCTTATACTATTAATTATGATTTAACCTTATTTTACATGATTTCCAAAGCATCAGTAAATAAAGGTGAGCGACACAGGCTCTTGAGAGCCTCTAGTTCACTGATACATGTAAATTATTTTGGAGGTAGAGTTATATCCCTTAGACATTCAGATTTTTTTTTACTTATATAGGTAAAAAAGTCTTATTTTCTTCTTTTTTTTAAATTTCTTTTGACTTCATTGCTCTAATAGAGTGTTTTATTGTTTGCAAATATTAATCAAAAGTTGTCTTTATTATTCATAAAAACATAATTTCATGGAAAATAAAAAATTTCCTTCATCTGTTATGTTCAAAATACTGCTCATTTACAAGCCTCCAGGGAGCAATTTTTGAAGGCCTTGCACAGTAACTTTACATCTGTGCACAGTAGATTTTTTTGTTGGGTTTTTGAGATGAAAGGTGGAACTCTAATTGAAAAATTATTAGCAAACCAGAAAAATTTGGTTAAGTTCTGTTTTGACCTCTCAAAACTTAAGAATTTAAAGGGGTGTAAAAAAAATTGTAAAGTTTTAGAAAAGATTTAAGGGGAGATTATTCAAACCTTGAAAATGAAATAAAAATCTTTCAAATTTACTTATACAAGTAAATATAACTTACAAGTTACTTCAAGTAAATAAACTTTACTTGTATATGTATTACCCCTGACTGACCTAAATTTACCACTAGTTTAGTTTATCTCATATGCAAATTTTTAATCAACTAATCATTTTGTGTAACACACTTCCACTTTGATTACAAAGTTTTACTGCATACATATAGATTTACGTTTGAATAAAAAAATTCCCCATGACATTATCTATTGTTTTATAATACATTAAACGAATTTCATAATGAAACTTTACTGTTTTTTTTATTAAGTAGATGCATGTCTATCTCATCAAAATTTATCGTTTTGTTATATCTTACTAGTAAGTTTTTTGTCATTTGGAGAATTGTGATTTTAACATGCAAGATCTTTGATTGAATCTGTGAAACTTTTTTTATTGTGAAATGCATCATTATTAACATAACAGTTGTTTTGTAATGCTTAAAAAAGTAAATGAAATAACACATTTTACAAATATGTTTTTGCATGTATTTAAGTCCATGCAAGAAGTTCCTTACACTTATGTTTTACGGATATGTTACCCAAACCCAAAAGATATTGGTGAACAAACAAAATATTGATGCAAAAAATATACCTCTAGCATAGTAAACAACTAATATAACATAATATTGAGACATATGGCAAAATCAAAGGTTCTTTATTCATATGATTTGCACCACGTGACTGTGGCCCTTTTGATTAAATTACTTCCCTTAGTTGTAGATTGAAAATAAAAATTATAACAAATTTGCGGATAATCCAGCCCTTTTCCGTCATGGATCTAAAACTAATGTATCTTTGAAAACTTCCTTTGGCGGATATTTACATAAATGTTGTGTAATTCTAAGGGAAAATGCTTAAAATTTGACATTTTACGAAATGGGAAGGTTGAAATCATCGTGTTTTTAGCTCACCTGGCCTAAAAGGCTAAGTGAGCTTTTCTCATCACTTGGCGTCTGGCGTCCGTTGTCGTTGTTAACTTTTACAAAAATCTTCTCCTCTGAAACTACTAGGCCAAATTTAACCAAACTTGGCCACAATCATTATTAGGGTATCTAGTTTAAAAAATATGTCCGACGACCCCCCCTGCCAACCAACATGGCCGCCATGGCTAAAAATAGAACATAGGGGTAAAATGCAGTTTTTGGCTTATATCTCTGAAAGTAATGCATTTAGAGCTAATCTGACAGGGTTAAAATGTTCATCAGGTTGAGATGTATCTGCCCTGAAATTTTCAGACGAATCAGATAATCCGTTGTTGGGTTGCTGCCCTGAATTAATAATTTTAAGGAAATTTTGCAGTTTTGATTATTATCTTGAATATTGTTATAGATAGAGATAAACTGTAAACAGCAATAATGTTTAGCAAAGTAAGATCTACAAATAAGTCAAACATGACCAAAATTGTCAATTGACCCTTAAGGAGTTATTGCCCTTTATAGTCAATTTTAACAATTTTTCAGTAAATTTTGTAATCTTTACAAAAATCTTCTGCTCTGAAATTGCTAAGACAAATTTAATCAAACTTGGCCACAATCATCATTAGGGTATCTAGTTTAAAAATGTGTTTGATGACCCCACCTGCCAACCAACATGGCCAACTATCTAAAAATAGAACATAGGGAAAAATGCAGTTTTTGGCTTATATCTCTGAAAGTAATGCATTTAGAGCAAATCTGACAAGGTAAAAATGTTCATCAGGTTGAGATGTATCTGCCCTGAAATTTTCAGACGAATCAGACATTCTGTTGTTGGGTTGCTGCCCCTGAATTAGTAATATTAAGGAAATTTTGCAGTTTTTGGTTATTGTCTTGAATATTATTATAGATAAAGATAAACTGTAAACAGCAATAATGTTCAGCAAAGTAAAATCTACAAATAAGTCAACAGGACCAAAATTGTCAATTGGGCCCTTAAGGAGTTATTGCCCTTTAAAGTCAGTTTTTTAACAATTTTTCGTAAATTTTTGTAATCTTTTACAAAAATCTTCTCCTCTGAAACTACTGAGACAAATTTAACCAAACTTGGCCACAATCATCATTAGGGTATTTAGTTTAAAAAATGTGTCCGATGACCCCGCCTGCCAACCAACATGGCCTTCATGGCTAAAAATAGAACATATGGGTAAAATGCAGTTTTTGGCTTATAACTCTGAAACTAAAGCAAAAGTATAATGGTTGCATTATTTTATGCATCAATTGTAAACAAAAATATCAGGTGAGCGACACAGGCTCCTTGGAGCCTCTAGTTAAAAGAATTTGGCCAAAAACTTAAGAAAGCAGGTAAGTTAAAAGTTATTTAACTTTAAAATTCAACCTACAAGGTGTTTCCCTATATGCGGACAAATCATGAACAATATCTTCTTGTATCTTTATTTTTGTTTTGAATCTTGCTTTTTTATGATTTTTCGTTATTTTATATAGCAATTATACTACGGTTACGCTTCGAATTTGCAAACTAAAAAAGTCGAAAGTTTTCACAGTAGAATTGTTCATTTGTACATGGACAGAACCCTAAAAACATTTACAATTCACCTATATGTGGACAAATTGTTGATTTGACACAGGAATTGGCATATTGGCATTTTTATTTAAGGGGCATATATATAATCCTATTGTAATGGCTGCCATCATGATAAGGCAAAATGGCCACTATGCAAATTAGCAAAGTACCCCAAATTTTGCCATATGAATAGAAATGCAGAATGTGTCAAAGAGACAACCCTACCCAAGAGCAGAAAACAGCCCAAGTGGTGACAGTTGAATAAGGTTGCTGAACAAATCAGCCTCAGCGTTACTACTTGTGTTTATCATCACAGGAACAATTGTATTCACTCAAAAAGGACTTAAAATTGTAATATATATTTAAGAATTTGAAACAAAATGAAATAGAAATGATAACTTACAAAGATTTAACCTCAGCCACACTGGTGATATCAAATTCCAAACAGTGCCATAGTCTGATAGTTTAAATAGAACAATATTATGGCTTAACACTTTTCATCTCCATCTCCCTCCAAATTGATGCTGTATATTTGAATTTACAGGAAAGTACATGACTGGGCATGTCAGTTTGAAAAAGCTCATATGAGCAATGATCTAAGTTTTTTTTTAAATAAGAAGAATGGAAGAACTTTTCAAAGTACAAAACTAACATAGATGATAAAAGCTCATATGAGGTTTGAATTGCTCATATGAGCATTATGTTGGATTTTTTTGGGCACATATGAACTACTGAACTGCATATGTGAGCAATCCAATTTGCATTTTATATGCTATATTGACACCAAGCACCTAGGATTACGGACGAACCAATATAACACGCTACTGAAAATTGATATACTAGTAATACAAATGTAATAAGGTGTCGATGGGGTTTACAGAATAGAGAATAATGGGCAAAAAAATAAAGAAAAGAGAAAAATGGGCAAAAAAAATAAAGAATAGAGAATAATTGGGTGCTAAAATATAAAGAATAACTGCAAAAATTAAAGAATTGCGTGAAAATATACTGATTACAGAAAAGAAGAATGTCCAGAATACATTTATCAAGTAATTACAGAATAACCATTTTTTTATGCCCCCGCCGTAGTGGTGGCGGCATTAAGTATTACCCTTGTCCGTCTGTACGTCCGTACGTCCCAAAATTGGTTTCCGTTCTCTAACTTGAGTTTGCCTCAACCAAATGTTATAAAACTTATACACAATGCATATTACCACAAAACACAGATAAAGTTTGAATTTTGGTGGCATCACTTTAACCGTTCTAGAGTTATGCCCCTTTATAAATGGAAAAATTGCAAAAATTTTTATTTTCTTCTAGATATCAAGTAATATTTAAAATTGGAGTTATCTTCCTTTGTCCATGATAATAGTTGAATCAACTACAATCAATGCTTTATACAATGCAATGTTTAATTTTGACTTCCACTGATAAAACACAGATCAAGTTGAATTTGGGTAGTGTCACTTTAACCATAATTGAGTTATGCCCTTTATAAATCGAAAGATTGCAAAATTTTAGTTTCCATTCTGTAACTTAAGTTTGCCCCAACCAAACATTATGAAACCTATACACAATATTCATTACCACAAAACTAAGATCAAGTACAAATTTTTTGTTTCCGTTTTCTAACTTTAGTTTGCCTCAACCAAATGTTATGAAACTTATACACAATGCTTATTACTACATAATACTGATTAAGTATGAAATTTGGTGGCGACACTTTTACCATTGTTGAGTTATGTCCCTTTATAAACTTAAAAATTGCTGAATTTTTCGTTTCCGTTCTGTAACTTAAGTTTGCCCCAACCAAACATTATGAAACCTATACACAATATTCATTACCACAAAACTAAGATCAAGTACAAATTTTTTGTTTCCGTTTTCTAACTTTAGTTTGCCTCAACCAAATGTTATGAAACTTATACACAATGCTTATTACTACATAATACTGATTAAGTATGAAATTTGGTGGCGACACTTTTACCATTGTTGAGTTATGTCCCTTTATAAACTTAAAAATTGCTGAATTTTTCGTTTCCGTTCTCTAACTTTAGTTTGTCTCAACCAAATGTTATAACACTTATACACAACCGTTCTAGAGTTATGCGTGTTTACAAATAGAAAAATTGCTGAATTTTTAGTTTCTGTTCTCTACTTAAGTTAGCCTCAACCAAATGTTATGAGACTTACACACAGTGCTTATTATCACAAAACTCAGATCAAGTTCAAATTTGGGTAGCGTCACTTTTACCGTTCTTCAGTAATGTCCCTTTATAACAATATGATATGCAAGCAGGGGCATCATCTGTGTCCACAGGTGGACACTATCCACATTTATTTAAAGAAAAAGAATAATGAGTGAAAAAAATTAAAGAATACAGAAATGAAGGATCCCCATCCATACCCTCATATAAATTTTAATTTAGAGAATAGCCGAAAAAATCCTACCTATTCAATGATGATGCCAATGCTTTATTACTGTTTATCATTACAGGAACAATTCTATTCACTAATGGTGTAATATGGGGTGCCAATGATTTATTACTGTTTATCATTACAGGAACAATTCTATTTACTAATGCTGTAATATGGGGTGCCAATGCTTAATTACTGTTTATCATTACAGGAACAATTCTATTCACTAATGGTGTAATATGGGGTGCCAATGCTTTATTACTGTTTATCATTACAGGAACAATTCTATTTACTAATGCTGTAATATGGGGTGCCAATGCTTTATTACTGTTTATCATTACAGGAACAATTCTATTTACTAATGCTGTAATATGGGGTGCCAATGCTTTATTACTGTTTATCATTACAGGAACAATTCTATTCACTAATGCTGTAATATGGGGTGCCAATGCTTTATTACTGTTTATCATTACAGGAACAATTCTATTTACTAATGGTGTAATATGGGGTGCCAATGCTTTATTACTGTTTATCATTACAGGAACAATTCTATTTACTAATGGTGTAATATGGGGTGCCAATGCTTTATTACTGTTTATCATTACAGGAACAATTCTATTCACTAATGCTGTAATATGGGGTGCCAATGCTTTATTACTGATCCTAGATGCAACAGGAAAACCAAGCTTTCTGTTAAAGTACAAAGTTCAAGAAGACAAAAATGTACCAGTAAGTTGTAATTACTCATGTATTGACAATAATTAATTATTGTTATTATAACTTACATATATGATAAACAATTCTATTGGGTAACTGACATGTTTATAATCATGTGACATGGAAGAATTCAGTTAATTTTATTTAAGGTCAAGTTACAGTCATTTGATAGTAAATGGGCTATGTCAAAGATTTCTTACAATGTTGCAAACCACTTTGGCTCGTTGAACTTGAACTGAAAATCAAAATAATAATGCATTTATCTCTTTTATTTTCTGAAATATTACTGATTGAATTCTTTCAAAATACATACATGTGATTCTTAAAATGAGGTTGTAAAATAGGTAAAATCAGCCTGAGGTGTTTAGGATTAAGCTGTATATACAACAATAAATTAAAGATAATAGGCAATTACCGGGTGATCACCTAGCTAGTTTAAGACACAAGCCTGGTTGATTAAAAGTGAAATACTGACAAAGGATTAAATTGACTAACTTGTACAAGTTGTATAAACAACGATTTATTTGATGCTGTTGAAAACATGGAACATTTACTGAACCTCAAAGACAAATGAAATCAACTCAAATATGATATTTATGGCTTGTTTTCTATCCAAGCCAATGGAATACCTATATAAGTATAGTTGTCTTGGACTATTCTAAAATTTTAGAATTTGACAAAATGCAAACCGTATTTTATCACCAAATACCCCAGCAGCAAATAAAAGAAGACCAAGTATCTAGCCAAATTCAATGCTGCCTGGAGATCTGATTTCAAATGGTGCAGATCCAGTACCAATGGTCAAGACCATGCTTACTACACTTCCCAGTTGTGGCTTGACAACTCTGTCACATGTCT
Source organism: Mytilus coruscus (assembly GCA_017311375.1). Lineage (NCBI taxonomy): Eukaryota > Metazoa > Mollusca > Bivalvia > Mytilida > Mytilidae > Mytilus > Mytilus coruscus. The sequence goes on along the minus strand of CM029597.1, from coordinate 98,181,018 downwards.
GAAATGTGAACATGTAGAAAGCACATAAAATCAGTGAAAAATTCTTAAATTTCATTATTTGTCTTAAAATCATCAAATTTCAAATTCGTAGATTTTCCTTGAAAGACTATATGTTGTTGGTACTAAAATCTCCGTTTTAATCATTTAAATTATAACATATGGTCACTGACTTTATTTTAACGGTATGCATCATTCTAAGTGCTGTTCTAGGTGAAAAAATACCACAAAATGTTGAAATAATCATTACATCATCCAGTTGTAGGCCGTTAAACATTGATTTTTGGTGTTTTTTACTACCGACAAGATTGCAGATTGGTTAATACACCAAAAATGTTGTCAGTGACCATATGATTATTTTATATCATTAAAAAGGAAATTTATATACCAACAACTTTACTTGTTTAAGATAAATATATGGATTTGAAGATTTTAAGACAAATGTAAGAATTTTTTATGCCGATTTTATGTGCTTTCTATACAAGTTTTCACCTATTTTGAAAGAATTCAATCAGATAGATTTCATAATATAAAAGAAATGAATGCTTTAATTTTTCTGTTTTCAATTATAATTCAACGGGCAAAAATTTTATGCAAAATTTTACCAAAATCTGTGACATAGCCCATTTACTGTGCCTTGATCTTAAATGCAAGGAAGGACAAATAACCCTAAAAATTTACACCCAGCGATGAATAATCTTTTCAGATTCTTGATTTGTACACAAGTTATCTCCCATCAAAATGACATCACAAACTTATGTAAAAAAAAAGGTAACAATCACATTAGAAGTACATGAAATGATAAGGAAACAAGGCTTGGAAATACATCTAGTGCTGAGGATATCTCTCATAAACGGCCATTAATATTTTACAGAAAGAGTCTACCTTTATTGTGACAGTTTTGGATATTCACCTTTCTACAGACCATAATTGCATATTATTCTCAGTTAATTACTTTATTTGTAGAGGACAACAAGTAAACTGGATGCATACATCAGTGTAGAAAAACTTTTAAAATCTGATTATACACCCATATTATTAGAGCTTAACAGTGTAGAAACCTATCTGTTGTTTAAAAAGTTTGTTACTCTTTAGATTAGATCTTTTAGTTATGTTTGCCATTGAATTGCCGAACATCTCCTTTTATCCATTTATTGATGTGGTAACAAATCTTCCCCCTTCCAGACATATGACAGAGTTGCCAAGTCATAACTGGAGATTTGAAAATTTTCAGTTGGAGTTTTAGCCTCAAATCTGGAGATTTTTAATTGACATTTTTTTGATGTTATTGATCTTCACTATGATAGTTAAACTACATATTTCACATTATTGTAAGAAAAGATCATTAATTACCAAGAAAAATTTAGAACTTTTGCCTTTGTCATATTCAAAAATATGATTTTATAGCTTTGAACTGTATTTGGATTTAGAAAAACTCAAACATCTATTTATGATGAATTAGAAGTCATGAGGAGGTTTAATGGTGTATTCACTATATTGTCCAATAAAAATGAAGTTCATTTGTTTTTAACTTTTTGGTGCTACAGGTACATGTATCAGTAAACAAACCTTTATATAAATCAAGTTATTTTATTTTGTTTGTTTCTATGGGTTTTTTTCTACCAGAACTTATTGGTAACATATTTCTTAGTTATTAATAGACTCTATAGAAAGTTCTTGCATGTTTGGTAGAATTTTACCACAGGTGTGTATTCAAAGCGTTTGAAGAATGTGATACATGTACTAGAATTGCTTATGCATAGACCAAAGGCTATTGTGATTATTGAAGAAAACTCTTGCAACTTCGAACTCCTGGTGCATGTTTTTGAGGGGTAAAAAGTTTGTAAGTTAACTGTAAGAATAAAAGTTAATTTCAGCTGACAATGGATTCTTGAAAATAATCTACAGTTAGAATAAAAGTAAAATCACAAAAATACTGAACTCCGAGGAAAATTCAAAAAGGAAAGTCCTCAATCAAATGGAAAAATCAAAAGTTCAAACACATCAAACGAATGGATAACAACTGTCATATTCCTGACTTGGTACAGGCATTTTCTTATGTAGAAAATGGTGGATTGAACCTGGTTTTATGGCTAGCCAAACCTCTCACTTGTATGACAGTCGCATCAAATTCCATTATATTGACAACGATGTGTGAACAAAACAAACAGACACAATTGGTAAAAATGTCAAAAATAGGGTTACAGCAGTCAACATTGTGTTATCATCTTAATCACTATAAAAACAAACAAATGTTACGAAGAAGCACAAAGAGGGCATACATCAAATTTAACATCCTCATTATGCTTATATCATACGATTTTATTTATCTATGTAAAATCCACCTATAAAGGATGGAAGGTTTTAAGTACTGGCGTAAAATCGCGCGTTTGAAATTCGCACAGGTAGACATAGAATAATTTTGTCGTATTAAGAGATACATAAATACAGAGTCACGTAAAATGGATATCACAAAAAACAGACTTAGCAGTAAAAGTAATATTAATAAATAAAATAATAGTGTGGTTCAAATTATGACGGGATACATAAGTACAGAGTCACATCAAATGTATATCACAAAAAACAGACTTAACAGTAAAAATGATATTAATAAATAAAATAATTTTGTCGTTCAAAGTATGACAGAATACATAAGCACAGAGTCACGTAAAATGGATATCACAAAAAACAGACTTAACAGTAAAAGTAATATTAATAAATAAAATAATAGTGTGGTTCAAATTATGACGGGATACATAAGTACAGAGTCACGTCAAATGTATATCACAAAAAACAGACTTAACAGTAAAAGTAATATTAAAAAATGAAATAATTTTGTCGTTCAAAGTATGACGGGATACATAAGCACAAAGTCACGTCAAATGGATATATAAAAAAACTGGACTTAACAGTAAAAGTAATATTAATAAAGACAAATAAAAGAATACTATAACACATTATTAAGATGATAAACAACGTCAGTAAGCAAAATCTATACTTCAAGACCATCGTGTATTATTTGTAAAGTTGATACGGAATATTTATCAACAAGTTCTTGGTACCTTCCGATGAACTTTTTAGAAAAAGGACAAGACGTTCTTTGACATATCCCTGGTTCATCAACTTTCTGCTCAGACACTGGTAACGTTTTACAAAGTCTGAGTAGGAGCTGCAAGCTCTTGAATACCGAATAAGTTGGGAACTGTATATCCCATATGCAGGTGAAGTTGGTATATTGCTACTAAGGTGGGGGAAATTGATAATTTCAAAATTAAAATCGTCTCGTTTGTCATAGATTCTGGTACTGAGATGAAAGTGTATGTCAAATTCGAGGTATAAGTCTAAAAATGAAGCGGAGGAAGCCGTGTCTGTTGTTTCTTTAATTTTTAGTTCTGGTGGATATATTAATGGAACCCAATCAGAAAAGTTCTGATTGTTAATGGAAAGAACATCATCAATATATCTGAAAGTGAAATAGACTGACTTCTGACAGAGAAAGAGGTTAACAAAAAGCAATCAGCAGTTCCTGTTTCCATTCTTAAGATTAACTGGTGATTTCATTCAAAGTAATACCTTGTGTTTTAATCAAATAGCAGGTGGTCTTATGATGGACAGAATTTAAGGACCATCATGGTGGGCATTAATTTTTGGGCCACCGTTTATCAGAGTATGTCCCAGGCTGTACTGTACATGTATTAATGTAATCATTAATGAAAGAAGACTGTGAAACTTTTCCTGTCTGATTTTACACATTTGAAAATATTAGATCTTTTTTACAGGTTGATAGAGAGAAGTTAAAGAAGGAATAATTTATCTTTTTTACAGGTTGATAGAGAGAAGTTAAAGAAGGAATAATTTATCTTTTTAACAGGTTGATAGAGAGAAGTTAAAGAAGGAATAATATATCTTTTTTACAGGTTGATAAAGAGAAGTTAAAGAAGGCTGTGAAAATTGTTCTGTTTAATGGATTTATTGTTTCATTTCCCATGACATTGTTTGGATTTTATTTGATGAAATGGCGAGGCTGTGTCTTTAGTGGGGAGATGCCTTCATTTGCCTGGGTTCTGTTAGAGCTAACTGTGTTTAGTTTGGTGGAAGAAATTGGATTTTACTACTCTCACAGGTACAATAAACATAGGCAAATTATTTAAAGTTGATACACATAAATTACAAGTAATATAAGCTCTGTAGTTTCTGGGAACATCCTTAAGGTATAATACACAATACAGGGACCATCTTACAGGTATAATACACAATACAGGGAACATCTCACAAGTAAAATACACTATACAGGGAACATATCACAGGTATAATACACTATACAGGGAACATCTCACAAGTATAATACACTATACAGGGAACATCTCACAGGTATAATACACTTTTCATGGAACATCTCACAGGTATAATACACTATACAGGGAACATCTCACAGATATAATACACTATACAGGGAATATCTCACAGGTATGATACACTATACAGGGAATATCTCGCAGGTATAATACACTATACAGGGAACATCTCACAGGTATAATACATTATTCATGGAACATCTCACAGGTATTATACACTATACAGGGAACATCTCACAAGTATAGTACACTATACAGGGACCATCTCACAAGTATAATACGCTATACAGGGAACATCTCACAGGTATAATACACTATACAGGGACCATCTCACAAGTATAATACACTATACAGGGAACATCTCACAAGTATAATACGCTATACAGGGAACATCTCACAGGTATAATACACTATACAGGGAACATCTCACAAGTATAATACACTATACAGGGAATATCTCAGTTATAATATGATATTATTACATGATTATTACTGAATTGGCCTTGTTATTGGTTGGAGGCTTGCTGGCCAAGGAACAATTACAAGACCAATACAGAACTAATCATATAATGATATCTTTATTAATAAACTGCTGTATTTATCTTTTTTTTTTGTGTTATATTTCTTTGCACAAGATTTTTTCACCCAAACGTGTAAGTATGGTTTTGTGAATAAAATAATTGTCATTGTTTCAATAACATTTCTGTACCTTGAACTGAAACTACTCTTTCTGTTTCTTGAAACTGAGGATTTCACCCTTCTCAGTCACTATAAAACATAAATAGTAACTGAAAAGGTACTAACATTGTGTGAGATGTAGGAAGAAAAAAAATCAAATATACACGTAAAATGGATGTGGTTGGGTTGGAAAGAAATTACCAAATCAACCCACAACCAACATACATTCTTTATACATTAAGTAGACTTGTAAACCAATACAAGTATTTCAGGCTTCTTGGAGTCTCAGACTTCATTTTATATTATGTTTATATTTCAGAGTAATGGAGTATTTCAGACTTCACTTTTTATAATTCAGACTAGATCACCTTCCCAGAAATTATTTGATTATTTTATATCACTGACTGAAGCATTTAACATATTTTTGAAGCATTTAACATATTTTTTTATGTTTCAAACTTATGCACTGCCCTAGACTTTAAATTTGTTTTATATAAATTTACAACTGATGAACTGCCCAAGATTTTATTTTTTTTATATTTAAAACTAAAACACAGCATCAGATTTGATGTTATTTATATTTCAGACTGATGCACCATCCCAGACTTTATAAGCACATTCATAAGATACACCATGAGTGGACAGCTCCAATAGGGATTATATGTATCTATGCTCATCCTTTAGAGCACTGTATCAGTAACTTGATGCCTATCATGATGGGACCAATAATAATGGGGTCACACTTAGCTACATCTTGGATGTGGATCTTCGTTGCTCTGGTGTCCACGACTATATCCCACAGTGGTTACCATTTCCCGTTCCTCCCATCACCAGAGGCACATGATTTCCACCATCAGAAGTAAGTCATACGTGAACACAGTGTAATCACATATAGTCATGGTCAGATGTTATAGGTATATAGTTTTACAAAATATCTAAAGAATTACATTTAAGAATCTATACTATTTTTATTCTAGCCTTGGGTTAGAATAGCCAAATCATTCGATATTTCTGCGAGTCTAGCTTGAGGTTAGGATAGCCAGGACAATCTGTATTACCTTTGATCTAGTCTTTCTCATTGGCAATCATACCACATCTCCTTATTTTTATATTTTTATACACCCATTTACGGGACGTATTATGGCATACCGTTGTCCATCTGACCGTCTGTCTGTCCGTCCGTCATCAACATGTCAGACATTAACCCCAAAAATCTTTAACCAATTGTTAATATCTATTGATGTGAGCTCCCTTTTGTTTTTTATAAATTTTAGATTTTACGTTTCTGAGTTTTGGGATTTTATTCATTAAAAAAAAGGGGGATTTTCCAGTTTTAAGACAATAACTCACATACTCTTTTAGCAATTTGAAAGAAACTTTGGTGAATTGTTTATAGCTGTTAATATGACCTCCCTTTCGATTTTTATAAATTTTAGATTTTATGTTTCCGAGTTATGGGGTTTTATTCATTAAGAAAAGGGGGATTTTCCAGTTTTCGGACAATAACTCAAAAATGCTTTTAGCAGTTTTCATTAAATTTTGTGGACTAATTTATATCTATTAAGATAACCTCCCTTTAGTTTTATATAAATTTTTGATATGACATTGAGAAGTTATTGAAATTTATTCTTTGAAAACGTGACGGGCGTATCATGCACTCATGGCGCAGCTGTTTATTTATTTAGGTTAGAATAAATAAAACAGTTTATACTAATTTTGTTCAAGACTAGGTTTAGGATGGCCAAAACAATTGTTGATAATTTGAGATTAGTCTTTGGTTGTGTTATGAGCTGAACAGACTGATATAGATCGTGGTAAATAGTGAAAGGCAAATAATGTGATTTAGTGGTTTTATACGACCGCAAAAATTTTTGTGGTCGTATATTGGTATGACGTTGGCGTCGTCGTCGTCGTCGTCGTCAGTCCAAGACACATTGGTTTCGCACTCTAACTTTAGTTTAAGTAAATGGATCTCTAGGAAATTTTACCATAAGGTTCAATACCACAAAAGGAAGGTTGGGATTGATTTTGGGGTTATGGTACCAACAGTTAAGGAATTAGTGGCCAAAAGGGGCCAAAATAAGCATTTTGTAACTTCCAGACAATAACTTGTGTGTAAGTGTATGGATCTCTCCGACATTGTACCACAAGGTTCCATATCACAAAGGAAATGCTGGGATTGATTTTGGGGTAATTGCCTCAAAATTTTAGGAATTAGGGGCCAAAAGGGGCAAAAATAAGCATTTTTCTAGTTTCAGGACAATAACTTGTGTGTAAGTGTATGGATCTTTCTGAAATTGTACTACAAGGTTCCATATCACAAAGGAAAGCTGGAATTGAGTTTGGGGTAATTGCCTAAACGTTTAGGAATTAGGGGACAAAAAGGGCCAAAAATAAGCATTTTCTAGTTTCCAAACAATAACTTGTGTTTAAGTGTATGAATCTCTCTGAAATTGTACTGCAAGGTACCATACCTCATTGAAGGCTGGGATTGAGTTTGGGGTGATGAATCATAAGGGGTTCAAAAATTGGGGGATTTGTTTTCCCTTTTCTTCCTTTTTTCCTTTTTTTTTTCTTTAAAATTTTCCATTTTAAGTTGGTTATTTCTGATTTATATTTAAAAGCAAATAATAATGATATGGCAGGAGATACACACCAAACAGGATGTGTAAATTATTATATAATAAGTATTGTGCAATAGCAAGAAATTTTCAATTGCACAGTATTGCGCAATAGCAAGAAATCTTCAATTGCACAGTATTGCGCAATAGCAAGAAATATCCAATAGCACAATATTGCACAATAGGAAGAAATTGTCAATTGTACAGTATTGCACAATAGCAAGAAATATTCAATTGCACAGTATTGCGCAATTGCAAGAAATATTTAATTGCACAGTATTGTGCAAAAGAAGATACTTTGTATAAATTGCTTATTTCTTGACCAATTTCAATGGGGTTTTATTCTTGAATTCTTGGGGTTCTTTAATATGCTGAATCTAACCGTGTATTAAGTTTTTGGATTTTGGGCCCGTTTTAAATTGGTCCACATTGAGGTCCAAAGGGTCCAAAATTAAACTTTGTTTGATTTCATCAAAATTGAATTATTGGGGTTCTTTGATATGCGAATTTAACCATGTATTTAGATTCTTAATTTTTGGTCCCGTTTTCAAATTGGTCTACATTAAGGTCCAAAGGGTCCAAAATTAAACTTAGTTTGATTTTAACAAAATTGAATTCTTAGGGTTCTTTGATATGCTGAATCTAATCATGTATTTAGATTTTTGATTATGGGCCCAGTTTTCAAGTTGGTCCAAATTGGGGTCCAAAATTAAACTTTGTTTGATTTCAACAAAATTGAATATATGGGGTTCTTTGATATGCTGAATCTAACCATGTATTTAGATTCTTAATTTTGGTCCCGTTTTCAAATTGGTCTACATTAAGGTCCAAAGGGTCCAAAATTAAACTTAATTTGATTTTAACAAAATTGGATTCTTAGGGTTCTTTGATATGCTGAATCTAAACATGTCTTTAAATTTTTGATTATGGGCCCAGTTTTCAAGTTGGTCCAAATCGGGTCCAAAATTAAACTTTGTTTGATTTCAACAAAAATTGAATATATTAGGTTCTTTGATATGCTGAATCTAACCATGTATTTAGATTTTTGATTTTGGGCCCCATTATCAACTTTGTCCACATTGAGGTCAAAAGGGTCCAAAATTAAACTTTGTTTGATTTCAACAAAATTGAATATATGGGGTTCTTTGATATGCTGAATCTAACCGTGTATTTAGATTCTTAATTTTGGTCCCGTTTTCAAATTGGTATACATTAAGGTCCAAAGGGTCCAAAATTAAACTTAGTTTGATTTTAACAAAATTGAATTCTTAGGGTTCTTTGATATGCTGAATCTAATCATGTATTTAGATTTTGATTATGGGCCCAGTTTTCAAGTTGGTCCAAATTGGGGTCCAAAATAAAACTTTGTTTGATTTCAACAAAATTGAATATATTGGGTTCTTTGATATGCTGAATCTAACCATGTATTTAGATTCTTAATTTTTGGTCCTGTTTTCAAATTGGTCTACATTAAGGTCCAAAGGGTCCAAAATTAAACTTAATTTGATTTTAACAAAATTGAATTCTTAGGGTTCTTTGATATGCTGAGTCTAAACATGTCTTTAAATTTTGATTATGAGCCCAGTTTTCAAGTTGGTCCAAATCGGGTCCAAAATTAAACTTTGTTTGATTTCAACAAAATTGAATATATGGGGTTCTTTGATATGCTGAATCTAACCATGTATTTAGATTTTTGATTTTGGGCCCCATTATCAACTTTGTCCACATTGAGGTCAAAAGGGTCCAAAATTAAACTTTGTTTGATTTCAACAAAATTGAATATATGGGGTTCTTTGATATGCTGAATCTAACCATGTATTTAGATTTTTGATTTTGGGCCCGTTATCAACTTTGTCCACATTGAGGTCAAAAGGGTCCAAAATTAAACTTTGTTTGATTTCATCAAAATTGAACTCTTAGGGTTCTTTGATATGCTGAATCTAACCATGTATTTAGATTTTGGATATTGGACCATAATAGGTGAATGTCCAATTTAAAATTTTAAGTTCTTAGACCACATTCATTCTGTGTCAGAAACCTATGCTGTGTCAAATAGTCAATCACAATCCAAATTCAGAGCTGTATCAAGCTTGAATGTTGTGTCCATACTTGCCCCAACTGTTCAGGGTTCGACCTCTGCGGTCGTATCAAGCTGCGCCCTCATGGAGCATTTTATTTTACTTATCTTTTTGGTAGTTATCTCCTATGGTTACGATAAATATTTCATGCAGTCTTAAATTATTATAACGGCTGACTTCCATTATCAAAATTCATGATTCTGTAACGGAAGAGCATGATTTTCACTAGAAAATGACAATGTTACCTCCAGGACTCAAACCCAGGACCTCCATGTTTGAAGTTAGTACTCTTAACAGTCTGAGCTAAAGAAGTACCGTTTTTTCGGGTGTATAGTGCGCATTTGTGTATAGTGTGCACCCCCTTTATGGTCCAAGAAACGTCAGAAAAAAAGTTAATTGTTCGTATAAGACTCATTGACATTTTCGGAAAAATTACAGCTCCAAAATCGACAAACAGGAAGTCTATCGGTAAACAGGAAGTTTTTTAAATGGACACCGATGTCGGAGAATTCCGTACGGGATACGTAATTAATATGAAATTGCAAATATTCTGACAAATGAATAAGAATTTTATTAGATTGAGATAAATCTACATTTAAGTTTGTTTTTTTAAAACCAAATTTAATAAATTGTTTGAGTATCAAGGACAAGATTAAGTATCCAAATTAATGTTCTGATTGAAACAATAACATAATTACGAATCAGTCAAATGATTATCATTGACATCATTAGTGCTGTAAAAATTGTTAAAATCTCATTATTTTTAATTTTTGTTTGTTGATTCTAGCTGTTAATCCGGATTATCACACCTCAGTCAACGGGTCTAATAGATGTCAAAACAAATCAGTGACAGGTTCACCTTGTTCCTAATTAAGTTCGTCCAGGTTACATTTATGGGATTATCTTGTTTTCAATCATAATTTCTTGAACGGTTTTAAACAGTTGTTTAAAAGTTACAAAGTAGAAAAGTATTTATAAAAATAAACTTCTCATAGACTAAATCATCACTTTACAATATCAAGTCACATGACTGACCCACATGACTGGCAATCACCTGATACATTAGAAAAAATGGCGGTTTATCTTTTCAAAATGAGCGTGGTTTATTCAATTAATTTTCATACACTTTTCTTCTACTCTCCATGCATGATGAACACCTACAAAAACGGTAAGTTATGACAACAAGGAACACAGAGACTAATTTAACTGACAACAAAAGCTTTATTGTGTCTTTATTAAGACATGGCAAATTTCTCGAATGCAAACAGATGGACAAATTTACACGATAAACGTAACTACAGAGATATAAAATGTGTTTTATTTGAATAATACATGACAAATCAAGAACAATAAGATACATATTACAAATAAAACATGTAAAACATTATAACAATCAAGGTTTTAGCAAAAAACATTCCGTACTCTTCACTTCTCCTGGAAATTTCTTTGTCGGAGTTTGGACCTGAAAATAGACTAAGAAAATGTCTGTAGGCATGTATAACGCGCACCCCTCTTACAAGAAACGTGACCCAGGGTATAAATGTGCGCACTATACATACCAAAAAACGGTACTTCCCTAGCTCAACGGCTTAAGGCTTGCCAAGTAATATTTTTATGCCTCCGCCGTAGCGGAGGGGGCATTAAGTTTTACCCTTATCCGTCTGTACGTACGTCCGTCCGTACGTCCCAAAGTTGGTTTCCGTTCTCTAACTTTAGTTTGTCTCAACCAAATGTTATGAAACTTATACACAATGCTTATTACCACTAAACACAGATCAAGTTTGAATTTTGGTGGCGACACTTTAACCGTTCTAGAGTTATGCCCCTTTACAAATGGAAAAATTGCTGAATTTTTCATTTCTGTTCTTTTAACTTTAGTTTGCCTCAACCAAATTTATGAAACTTATACACAATGCTTATTACCACAAAATACAGATCAAGTTTGAATTATGGTGGTGTCACTTTAACCGTTCTAGAGTTATGCCCGTTTACAAATTTATGGAAAAATTGCCGAATTTTTCATTTCTGTTCTCTAACTTAAGTCTGCCTCAACCAGATTTTAAGAAACTTATACACAATACTTATTACCACAAAACTCAGATCAAGTTCAAATTTGGGTAGGGTCACTTTTACCGTTCTTCAGTTATGTTCGTTTATAATTTTATATGATATGCAAGCGGGGGCATCATCTATGTCCCATGGACACATTCCACATTTATTTAAGGAAAGCATACCTGTCCCAATAGAATTTACTAAAACACTGAAAACTAAAATCAGTTTCCCAATTTGACTAATGCAAATGGCACAAAATCAATTAAAATTATGAGTTATGCCCCTTTATAAATGGAAACATTGCTAAATCTGGCATGTCTGTTCTCTAACTTTATATAGAAATGAGAAGATGTGGTATGGGTGCCAATGAGACAACTCTCCATCCAAGTCACAATGTGTAAAAAGTTAACAGTTATAGGTCAAAGTACAGCCTTTGACATGGAGCCTTGGCTCACACCAAACAGCAAACTATAAAGGGCCCCAAAATGACTAGTGTAAAACAATTCAAGTAGGAACACTAATGGTCGTATCTATATAAAAAAACAAGAAACACTTACCCGGTATGTCATTTTCTAGTGAAAATCATGCTCTTCCGTTACAGAATCATAAATTTTGACAAAGTCAGCTGTTATATTAATAGGTCAAAGTACCGCCTTCAACACGGGGTTTGCCTCAACCAAATGTTATGAAAATTATACACAATGCCTATTACCACAAAACACAGATCAAGTTTGAAATTGGGTAGTGTTGTTATGCCCCTTTATAAATGGAAAAATTGCTAAATCTGTCATTTCCGTTCTCTAACTTTAGTTTGCCTCAACCAAATGTTATGAAACTTATACACAATGCTTATAAGAGGGTAGTAATGCCCTTTAACCTCAGGCGTCAAACAGTCATTTTCGGCTACCGTTAGCGTTAAATTGGTTAAAATTTTACTGTGATTTGTCAAAATATCCTTATCGTGATTCTTTAGAGGTCTCAAATAATTATCGTTACCGTCATTTTTGGAAAAAAATTAACGTGATTTGTCAAAATCAGTCGATTTTTTATTGTCTATAAGAAAGTGTACATTTTATCGTCATGCACCAAAAATTACCGTTAACGTCATTTGGCAAGAATTTTTACCGTTATTCGTCATGAAGGTACCCCCATTACGACCCTCTTATAATAACAAAACAGTCTTAACTACGTGATAAAGCACTGAAAACTAAAATCAGTTTCCCTATTTGACTAATGCAAATGGTACAAAATCAATTAAAATTATGTAAAAATAGAACTAGATTCAGATAAACATGACATTCAATGATTTTCAGTCTCCCTAGCAAATCACAAAACAAATGTCATTTTTCTTGAACCTTAATACACAAAAGTACACACACATATATTGCATAATGTTACCAGAGCCCACCCCTCCCTTTTGTGGGAAAAATTTGGTTGATTATTGAAGCATGACTGGAGGGGGCCCCTCTTTTGGCAGTCAGTGGGCCCCCTTCATGAAAATTTCTGGATCCGCAACTGGTATCTGATAATTTGATTGTTTTATAGGTTTACCAACTGTTTTGGAGTTCTTGGTGTACTGGATCGCCTCCATGGAACAGACAACAACTTCAGGGCCAGTAAAGCCTACGAGAGACACATCATGTTACTAAGTCTGACACCCCTGTCTCAACAGTATCCAGATACACCACCAAAACAATGTTTGGAGAAAACATCTAATTACAAACGTGATTAAAAGGTTTTAATACAACAAGTAATTTTGTGAAACAACCTATTTTACAATGTTTAATATTTGATTATTTTACTTCAAGAGACTTTTTGTTACCCTTGTGTCATTGAAGAGCATATTGACTGACTTTTAACCTGTAGCCATCGAAAGGTACATTATAGGTTGTTAGACCAGATTTGCTGTTGTGATCTGATGTGTGAAAGTTATTTGATCTGTTTTACAGCTTTGCTGTTATTTTTTTATGTCCATATGTTATTATTCGGCTAGTCAATTTGAGTCAGTATAATTATTTGTTGTGATGTCTTACTTAATACTAATATTTCAGCATTAAGACTTTTGAATTACTTTTTAGGGCAGCCTTAAGGTTTCAATAACTTTTATATCTTATACATTTGTTTCTACCGTATTGATTGAAGTTGTTTATGGATATACCTTGTGTTTGATGCTATAGTATCTGACAGGTTTCATATAAAAGTAATCTCAGTCTCAGAGCTCATTTACATTTAGTTTAAATCAAATATTGCATTAGGTGAGACAGTCTACTGTTTCCACACTTGTTTTAAATTTGGTTATTTTTACAGATTAATGACACCCAGTATAATTTATTAGTTAAGGATGTTTGCTACTTTGTTTCAAAATAACAAGCTTTTTAAAGACTGTTATAAATTGGAAGTATAAGAATAAAGGAACTAGAAAAGCAGAAAAAATTGTGTTTCTTTTCGAGATATAAGCCATTGAAAATTTGGTGGGAAGTGATTCTCTCCAGATTTTTCATACATTTAACATTGGCACCTTTTTTCTTCAAAAACTATGAAAAAATAACAAGGATTTTATAAGATTTTCATAATATATGGCCTTTAAACTATATGTAATAAAATTATGAAAACAAAAGTAGGGGTTTGCAGGCAAAATTTTTAATGGCACTACATTGATAAAACCAGAGGATTCCAAATATATGGCAAAAAATCAAAAACGAGGAGCGAACATCCTTTACTTCCAGAATGTATTGTAATAATAAATATTCGTTATATGGTTATATCAGTTTAGAAATGACTAGAGCAGAAACTGTCATTCAATATAAGATAGACTAATATAAATTAATCCATTGATTGATGGATGGTGCTTCACAGAGGCGGATTTAGAGGGGGGCCCAGGGGGCCGGGGCCCCCCTTTTCTGGGAAAAATTTGGTTGATTGTATAGAGAATCACTAAAGCATGACCGGAGCGGGCCCCCTCTTAGGCAGTCAGTGGGCCCCCACTTATGAAAATTTCTGGATCCACCACTGCTTCACACTATATTTGGCACATTAAGCTATAGGATGGCAGTATGTTTTAATTGCTAGCTCACGGTGTATGTTGTCTGCCTTTGACTTATAATGTTTGATTGTCCTGTTGGTACATTAAGCTATAGGATGGCAGTATTTTTTTAATTGCTAGCTCACGGTGTATGTTGTCTGCCTTTGACTTATAATGTTTGATTGTCCTGTTGGTATATTTTGCCTTTTTTTGTAAACTATATATAAATTATATTTACTTTTATTGATTATGCTTTTAAATTGAAGTAAATTGAATATTGGACTAAATAGGTCACTAATGTTAAGATACTGGGTACTTACAGGATAAATGTACCTTGTAAATTAAAAATGTAAATTACAAATTGTATAAGGAATTGCTGCCTAGACCATGTAAACTGCAAATTCTGTTAATACCCAGAAGTTTTTTGTTTTACACATATTTAATTACCATGCAAAAAATAATGGATAGCACTTTTATTGTTAACATTATCAGAGGATTTAAGAAACTCTTTATTTGGTTAAATAATACAGGTAAAAAATAAGAAAGGTACACTAATTAAGTGGACACAAACACAGAAATAGTAAGACCTGTGTTTGTTTGTCTTTATGTGCTACATTTTTGAATGTCATATAATTTGTACAGAAATTATTATACTATTTATAAGGATTTAAAAGTGCTACAATTAAGACTAGAGGATGGTATGAGTTAAGTTGATAGCATTTTAACATATTTAAGATAATTTGGATTGTGTTTTAATTATTTAGTTTTTTCTTGCATTTCAATGCTTTCATAGATCTGCAAATCTTGCCATGTTGTATTTGATTTGTCTTATTTACCTTTTCTAATATTTGTTCTGTTATACACTAGTAGTTGTTCTGTTAATAGTCTGTTGTCTTTAAGTCTCCCTCCATTGTCAACATAGTTGTTGTGATTGTGACTGTCGTCTGTCTATAATATTTCAAAACTATCCTCGGAAATCAAAGGCACAATACTCAATCACAATCAACCTTAGTGTGTTAAATTAAATATTTATGAGTGTAAAACAGGCAAAATGGTTGTACTTATGTCTCTATTTAAATATTGATTAATTTCAGTTAAAAGTTCAATAATAATTAGTTTCGGATAAATCACAAAATACTGTTCATGTTTTTTCAGATGCACTGATGTTTTGATTTTTTTTTTCTCACCACATATAATCCACAAGCAAATTATCCCATTATGTGATGATTATACATTCTAGTATATAGTAGTTTTGAACATGGATTACCTGTCACAAATATGAAATAGAAATGAAGAAATTGCAAATTTTAAGATAAACATGTTGTGAACTATAGGTCTGACAAGTGGGGATATTGAACATTTGAAAACTGTTTAACTGTGTAACCAGAATACAATATGCTATCTAGTTTAAACATTTAGATTAAAATACTGTTAACCAACTTATTTTCTTTCTTACCTCTCTCTAGTAGATTTCTTGCTGACTTAGTTTCGTTATTTCTTTTGTTCTTGGATTAATACTCATATGTTTCAAGTTTGACATCATTGTATTTGCGTTTTTTTTTACTTGCTGAAGTCTTAAAATGAAATCACTCCCATTTATAAGTTGGTCAACAGTATGTCACTTAATCACTGTTGTGCTTTTCCTGGTAAAAAAAATACCAGATTGTAATTTTTGTATTAACTTTTGTTGCATTTAAAAAACAACAGTACATTATATAATAATAATAATAATATTTTATTATAACTGTAGTAACATTCTTCGTTTTGTTATTTTCAATGCAACAATCAATGCAGTTTTCTTTTTGTGATATTTGTCAATGTAAATAAAATATTATTTTTTGCTGAATATTTTTTTTAATTTACTTTGTTAAACCATGGATTTCAATCAAAAGAGTTTAAACTCATCATAGATAGCACATTTAAAATTTTGTACGCCGCCAGACACAAGTTTCGTTTACAAAAGACTTATCAGTGATGCTCAAATCAAAAAAAGTTAAAAGGGCCAAATAAAGTACGAAGTTGAAGAGCATTAAGGAATGAGGACTCTGAAAGGTTTTGCCATATACAGGCAATGTTATCTATTCCTGAGGTAGAAAATCCTTAGTATTTTGTCATTTATAATTATGACCATATCAATGATAATTCATGTCAACACAGATGATTTAGAGACAAAGATTGTTAGGATGGTTTAACTCTACCCTCAACCTAAAATATATAATCTGAATTTCTCTTAGTTGTTTCAAGTCCACATTTTGATGAAGGAACAAAAATTCAAGACCTCCCTTCCAAAGACATGAAAATTTCAACCCCCCGCCTCCAACATTTTTCAATATTTTTATTATTAACAACAAAAAAGACATGCATACAATTTCTATTTCGATTAATTTATTATTTTTCGATAAAATAGTGTATCAGTAGTGGAAACAAAGATTCAAGTTGGGAAGTTGTTTGTGACTTCAGGGAACTTTATTTAGATATGTAACAATAGGGAGATGTGGTATGATTGCCAATGAGACAACTATCCACCAAAGTTCAATGTAGTGGATGTAAGCAATAAAAAGGCAACAGCACGGCCTTCAATAATAAGAAAAAAACATACCATAAAATCTATTATAAATGGCCCACCATTTATAATAGACTTTATGGTATGGTTTTTTTATAAATTATAATTTATAAAAATATGAAACGATTCAATTGAGAAAACTAACTGCATATTTTATAATAAAACAATTAATAAAAAACAAATATGACAGACATGTAACAACAACAACCACTGAACTACAGGCTCCTAACTTGGGACAGGCACATAAAGAAAGTAGTGGAGTTAAACATGGTTGAAGGCGCCAACCCTCTCCTGACCTGGGACAGTGGTGCAACAGCACAACACAAGAACAAACTATTCAAAACAATAAACAAAATACAAATATGAGAAACAGCAATAATCACTCAATTACAGGCTCCTGACTTGGGACAGGCACGTTTTTATAGATATGCCTGTTATGGTTTCATATTATGGCCGCCGGGTGCGGGATTTTCTCGCTGTGTTGAAGACACATTGGTGGCCTTTGGCTGTTTTCTGCTCTTTGGTCGGGTTGTTGTCTCTTTGACATATTCCCCATTTCCATTCTCAATTTTATTTTATTGACATTTATTACAACTTCGCTCAATTTCCAGATTTGTACTCACAGCAATATCACCAAATATTCATAGCATTTAATCAATATTGTCCACTTGAATTGTGTTGTCTAATTGATAAGTTCCTGGAAGAACATGTTGAAACTTAGGAATTTTATCTCAACAATTTAGCCGAGCAGAGCGAGGCAAAACAAAAATCGATGTCTTTCGTGCCTTAAAAAAATTAACTGTAAGGGGAAGCATTGGGTGTTGGCCGTCTGACTCAACATCTAAAGGACATATTAAAAGGAAAATGTTTCATATATAGACATATTAAAAATGCCACACTTGACTCCTAGATCATTGTAGATATCATTTTGAACCATTGAAATATATACTCAATCACGGGTTTGCGATTCATGTAAGGATATAATAATTATTATCATCAGTGTATTTATTATATGCAAAAACCTCAAACAATTATTTCCTATAATTGTCATTCTTCATGTCCAACAAACAAACAAAAGATGGTCATGACTCACACGAATAAAACATTGAAATGATGTTTGAAGATATGACATCTAAATCAAGTGTTAGACACTTCTACTGAATAATCAGATAATGCTTTAGAGTATTTATTAAATTAGCTATAATTTTGCATGTTTGAAATACAAAACTTCTCAAATCTTGCACAAATTTTTCGATGCCTCCCCCATCTGAAGCATTGAAAATTTGAAAAAAAAACTTTCCATTCCCAAAAATTTTCAAGCTCCCCCCTCCCCCCATTAATTTCCTCCCACCCCCTTTTTCATGTTACAATCGACCAGTCCCTAAACTTATCAGGTGTAACAATGTGTAAAAACCTGTGGGCCTAACGGAAGAGGAAAGCCTGTCTAAGTAAACTTATCATGTGATCTTAATTTTAGCACAATTACGTAATATAACTAGAGGCTCTAAAGAGCCTGTGTCGCTCACCTTGGTCTATGTGCATATTAAACAAAGGACACAGATGGATTCATGACAAAATTGTGTTTTGGTGATGGTGATGTGTTTGTAGATCTTACTTTACTGAACATTCTTGCTGCTTACAATTATCTCTATCTATAATGAACTTGGCCCAGTAGTTACAGTGGAAAATATTTTGTAAAAATTTACAAAAATTTACAAAATTTATGAAAATTGGAAAAAATTGACTATAAAGGGCAATAACTCCTTAAGGGGTCAATTGACAATTTTGGTCAAGTTGACTTATTTGTAGATCTTACTTTGCTGTACATTATTGCTGTTTACAGTTTATCTCTATCTATAATAATATTCAAGATAATAACCAAAAGCTGCAAAATTTTCTTAAAATTACCAATTCAGGGGCAGCAACCCAACAACGTGTTGCCTGATTGGTCTGAAAATTTCAGGGCAGATAGATCTTGACCTAATGAACAATTTTATCCCGTCAGATTTGCTCTAAATGCTTTGGTTTCAGAGATATGAGCCAAAAACTGTATTTTACCCTATGTACTATGTACTGTTTAGCCATGTCGGCCATCTTGGTTCGCGGGCGGGGTCATCGGACACATTTTTTAAACTAGATACCCTAATGATGATTGTGGACAAGTTTGGTTAAATTTGTCTTAGTAGTTTTAGAGGAGAAGATTTTGTAAAGATTACAAAATTTACGAAAAATGGTTAAAATTGACTATAAAGGGCAATAACTCCTTAAGGGGTCAAATGACCATTTTGGTCAAGTTATCTTATTTGTAGATCTTACTTTGCTGAACATTATTGCTGTTTACAGTTTATCTATAATATTCAAGATAATAACCAAAAGCCTCAAAATTTTCTTAAAATTACCAATTTAGTGGCAGCAACCCAACAACAGGTTCTCCGATTCATCTGACAATTTCAGGGCAGATAGATCTTGACCTGATAAACAATTTTACCACATGTCAGATTTGCTCTAAATGCTTTGGTTTCAGAGATATAAGCCAAAAATCTACCTTTTACCCCTATGTTCTATTTTTAGCCATGGCGGCCATCTTGATTGGTTGGCCGGGTCACCGGACACATTTTTTAAACTAGATACCCCAATGATGATTGTGGCCAAGTCTGGATACATTTGAACCAGTAGTTTCAGAGGAGAAGATTTTTGTAAAAGTTAACAGAAGACGCCGGACGACGACGACGGACGACGGACGCCAAGTGATGAGAAAAGCTCACTTGGCCCTTCGGGCCAGGTGAGCTAAAAATACTGTATGATTATCCCTGCAATATTTCGACTGAAAACGTTATGATATGTGAATATGCTGGGATGTTGGTGATATATATATATATATATATATATAATTTCTAATTGATGAGCGTAATTGAATTTTTGGAAATGCTCGCAACAAAAATCTGTATCTGGGATCTTTCCCTTTTTTATTTTTTTAGATTTCGATATATTTTTATACCGGAATAAAAGAAAAGTCTTGCGCTATATATCATGACACAAACCTTGTTTAGATGGACCCTTTCATAAGAAATATTTTGGCTACGTTAAAAAAAGCTAGACAAAGTAAATATAGTATAAGCCATCATCATTTAGAAATTATGTAAGTCCTGAGAATTTCAGATTAACTTAAAACATAAATGTTCCTATTCCTTTTACAGAGCGTTTATAAATACTGTCAGTGTCAAAGTGCTGACTACAACGCGGTTTGTATTAATACCCTTAACTTCAGTGGTCTCTACCCATTGGAAGTAAATGTAATAATTCCAATGGGAGTGTGTGTTCAATACATTGTACTTTATAGCTGTAAAACTATCGAGAAAGATTCAAGTCAAGAACAGCTATACAAGAATACCCCGTACAACATTCAATCATGTTTGGTCTGTTAGTATAAAACAAAGATGTGGTATGGTGGGCAATTTGGCAACTCAATACGGCACATTTTAAAATAATAATGTCCAGCTCTATTCATAAAAAGAATCTCTGAAACGGTTCATATGTGGCATCCATAAGACTAAACTTTTAATTTACGCCCAGAGCTCCAGATAAGAATTCTCAAATTGGGGTTTTTACCCACCATTTTTTATTTTAATTGAGTGATAATATTTTTTAATTGCATTATCAATTCCAATTCACCCCTCAAGCAAATATCAAATGGGTTTTTTCACCACCAAGCTCCTTAATGTATTGGGTTTTTTCATCCACACAATATTGAATTTTGTTTTAATCACATTATATCAAAGCGAGATGTTCATCCATCTTAAATATGTTTCTTTCTTTATATGTGATAGCTTTTTCATTCTGTTTATACACTGATGAGCAATTTTACGTTTAATATGTGTTCGGTTTCAACCATTCTGCCAGTTTTGTATTTTCTCACAACTTATATAAACTGCAATAGTTGGACAGTACCTATATATATATATGACCTACAGTTTATTTGGGGTAGGTGTGGCTAAGTGTTTAGATTTTTATATAATATATGTAAACATTGGGGGCTGTAAGATAGTTTTTCAAGTCCTTATCACCTATTTGCCAGACCTACTTTAAAAAACCTAGACCGGCAGGTTTATAGGGTGGTTTAATGACTGAGACCACATTTAATTTAAATTTACAAATAATCCTGCAACATCAAATGAATAAACGAAAATATTAAACTGCACTTGCCAATAAGACAACTATCTTAAGCATACAGAACAATTAGACCGAAAAAAAAAAGAAAGTGTCAAGCTGCATTGACGTCAAAACGGATATGTGTGTTCACTCACCAACTAAAGACTTAAGTCAAATAAATATATATAAACTAAAATAATACTTGAATGTGTTTGTTAAATTTTATTTACATAAATCTGGGTTGAGTTGGCCCTTATTAAAACTTTTGTTTTCTGATGCTTTCCAACAACATAATTGATTTGGCATTTTACTGTTCCAACTAATTTAGTTCTTGACGAAACCCCGTGTTTGTCTTTCTAACAATGTCCTCGTCAAGACACGAAAACACACTCGTGCGTTCGATGGACGCTTCCTAAAAACACTAGCCGAGTCTTGTTATCATCATAATTATCCCTCAGCTACCAAAAAGAAGCTGAAACATGCATCTATTCAATATTTTTCGCGGACATTTACTTTCGTTTTGATTCAATGCTATGTGAAATGATAAATCTGGAGTAATTCGAAAAAAAAATATGACACCATGACAATAAACTGGACCCCTGTTGTGTTCACTTATCGCTACACTGACCCTTCGGTGCGAAGCTATAGATGGAACGGCGGACCAGTTCAACCATGACAAACGCTAATTGGATAAACGTAGAGAAGATCGAAATATTTTCATCAACACGTGTACCTTTTGAGCAATGGAAAATTCCAACAGGGACCCATTTCAACTTCTTGATGCAATGCTCTATTTTTAGAACGAAAGGACATTTCCAATTATAGTTATAAAAATAGATTTACGCGTCGACTATGTAAAAGATGAGGGTAAATAACGCACCCGATAGCGAATAAAAGCGTTAAGAACTCATGGTTTTGGCATGTAATTGGGTTTTCCTTTGCATGGATTGGGTTTTTGAACGCAGCAATGGGCAATTGAATTGGGTTTTGAATTATTTTTATTGCGTGATCACGCAAATACGCAGCTTATCTGGAGCTCTGTTTACGCACTGTTTTTTTCAGTGGCAATGCACTCTTATCCAGCTCAATTGAGATTTCTAACTCGAACACTTCATATATAACCTTATTCCTATACTGAACATGAATGAAAGATTTGACATTTGATAAATTTATGCGTGTCTTAACACAGTTGCGTACATTCCTAAAATTCCTTCACAAGATGTAACGCGCATCTTTAATGGCTATTTTTTCTTGCCTGATTTGTTTGTGATTATAGGGATATATTTTGTAACGTGTAACGGGCGATCGATGGATCCGTACCTGAATAAATCGGGATTTCAAGTGTTAAACACAAATTTGCACCACAACAAGTTGTCGTATTCAAAAGAATTAACACACCCTTAAATGAATTCACAATGTCAAATATATACACAACACAATGCACATAAATCAAAATGCAAGGTGAAGTACCTCATTCACAATGCATAAACACAATGTTTTACAACAGAATATACACAATGTCACTATGCAATCAATATACAACATGTATCTGACCGAATTATTCACAATGTCACTATGCAATCACTATGCAACATGTATCAGACCGAATTATTCACTATGTCACTAACAGATTACTATGCAACATGCAACAGGCCCTTTATTACACAATGTCATCAACAGATTGCTATGCAACATGCATCAAGTAAGTATCACACAAAACGTAACAATATACAATAACACATATACAACTTTTATTTACAATGTCCACCAATTTGTAGTATCACCTTGTGAGTATGCAACTAACCACAATAACACAATGACACACTACTACACTTGCGCAAATCCTTCATTGCACAAGGAATATATATAAACACTGCTGAACTCACGCACTAACTATCCATGGCACAAAATTATTTAAACGCTCACCAAACGCCTTCAGGCACCGAGCCGACCGTGCGAGGGCTGAACAGCCAGTCAAGGTCGTTAAACACTTCCAGTAGTAGAAACGCTGTCAGTTTTGTGTTGGCCATTGAGGAAGTAACATCGGATAATATTCCAACTGGTAAGTGGAGTGAATTTAGTGATTCCAAAGGATATATAAATAGTGTTCGGATTTATATGTGGATATTTGCAATAGTGATTATGATATAAAGTGAAACTTATATAATAAGTTATTGTATTTGTGAGAATACAAGGTGTATACTTGCTGGTGTTGCAAGTTGTAATATTGTGGAAGTGTATTAGTGAGAATACAAACTATTGTGGAAGTGTGAATACTTCATAGATGTGTATTAGTGAGAATACAAGGTGTATACTTGCTAGTGTTGCAAGTTGTAATATTGTGGAAGCGTATTAGTGAAAGTGCGCTGTGTTTAACCTTACCAGTTTGGAAAATATTCATTGTGTGCGAACTCATAGGGGTCAGGATCGAACAGGTGGAGGACGCCATTTTGGTAGGCCGCCATCTTGGTTTTGTGAGTTGTTTTGGTTTTTCTTTTGTTGACTATTTTGATGTTATGTCTTCACAACGGCTGGTTTCATGGCCAGATTGGTCAGCTTGGCAGCCCGCTAACCTCGATGATGGAGTACTGGTAGATGAGTCTCGGACGTAGTATTAAAGATGACAGGAAGCATTATCAGGACCAAAGTCGTGAGACAGTGAAATGAAGGTCCATCAGCTAACACCTAGGATACAGCCCTCGGACGTCAGTCGGCATAACACTCCCCCATCTACAATGAGTTTTGGAGTGCATGTTGACGCGGGAATTTACGCACAAAACAAACGTTTACTGTACAGCGTTGGATTGGTTTCTGTCATCTAAAGTAGCAGTGGCGGATCCAGAACTTTTCATAAAGGGGGGGGCGCTCCAGTCATGCTTTAGTGATTCCCTATATAATCAACTAAATTTTTCCCACGAAAGGGGGGCCCGGGCCCCAGGCCCCCGCCCCCCCGGATCCGCCTATGAGTAGTAAGTCGTTGATCCATCTAAAAGTAAACCCTCATCGAAGATAGCGAGTAAAGGAGAGGTGACCCAGCACGTCCGTTCAGCTGTAATGACTGAGACGTGACTGGATAGTGGACAGCGTTTCGATGATGATGGAAGTGTTTAACGACCTTGACTGGATATACATCCCTCGCACGGTCGGCTCGGTGCCCGAGGGCGATTGGTGAGCTTTAAGTATTTTCTGCAGTTGGTGGTCAGGAACAGGTTGAAGGCGCCATTTTGGTGAGCGGCCATCTTGGTTTTGCTGAGTTGTTTTTGGTTTGTTTACTATTTTGATGTTTCTTTACAGTCGATACTCCACAACGGCTGTTTTCAGGGCCAGGTTGATCAGCTGGGCAGCCCGCTAACCACGACGATGTGTTGTTGGTAGATGAATAATTGACTCTGTAGTAGATGACTGTAATTGCACAGTTTACAATTGCAAAACTACGATACACATAGCCCTCGGACGTCTGGGCAGCATATGACACTCACCCATCCACAATGGGTTTCAGAGTGTCGCTGACGCGGGTCTACTGTAAGGGAAGTCTCAAGCCTACTAGTTTGTCGTTGAACCATCTGAGCAGCGTAACATGTTGTAGCCAACGGGTAATCAGGAGCTGATCCAGCACGTCCTTTCAGCTGTAAGGACTGAGACGTGACTGTGATATGATTAAAGTAATGTGATTGGACAGCGTTTCACTGTCTTGAGCTGGTTTATATACTACCATATGGATCAGTCCATTATACTTAAAGGGGTGAAATTCAAGACTATACAAACTGTAGGGGTGTTTTAAAGTAACAGATGGTGCTCCAACCATGGAGAAACTTATTTACATATAGAAGCACAATTAATAGAAAGGACAACTGGTATTTTACATCAAAATAAATGAACTATGACCGATTTCCGTTACACTTCGTCTAAAATATATTCTTTTTCCAATGGAATAAGACCTAATATACACCACTTTTATTATATTTTTCTCTCAGATAGGAGCATAATCCAATGGAAGCAAAATTTCAATTTATTATTACAGTGGCTCCCATTTTAAGATGCTTGTAACTGAAGTTTTGTTCATATACAGTGCATAAAGGAAAATGCCGTAAAGCGTATCTTCTCCTCTGTACACAAATACTATGATTGTATATTGTTATGTGGTCGTCGGTATGGACAAAAAACGTAGTGGTAAAATACAATTGTCAATCAAACTGAATATTTACATCCGTGAGTGAGAACTCTGGTTCCTGTTGCCCAACAAATTCAAGCATATAAATCTATCTGACGTAAGTAGTAGCTGACTGAACACCTTCTGTCTGTAACATTTGTTAAGTAGTAGCTGACTGAATACCTTCTGCCTGTAACATTTACATTTGTTTTCGTTAATCATCTAAAATAAATGTAATCTCACCAGTCCTGTTCTTTTTAATATGGCAGAAATGAAATATTAATTTTTGGCGCAAATGAATATTTTGATAATTTCAAATTGACGCAAATGTCATACGTCTGTCTACATGTATGTCATGCAGTTTTTCGTGAGTATTAAATGTTATTTGTTACAGTACAATTTACCATTAATCTGTTGGCTTGCTAGTTCATGAAGAATTTTGAAACCAAATTTAGAATTTAATTAAAATCTCGTAAAACTGGGAAAGAATCAAGATGACATAAACACACAACTTCGAAAGAATCTAAATGATATTAACACACGACTTGGAAAAAATCTAGATGACATTAACTCACGACTTGGAAAGAATCTAAATGACATTAACACACAACTTGGAAAGAATCTAGATGACATTAACACACAATTTGGAAAGAATCAAGATCACATTAACTCAAAATTTGGAAAGAATCTAAATGACATTAACAAATGACATTAACACACAACTTGGAAAGAATCTAAATGACATTAACACACAACTTGGAAAGAATCAAGATGACATTAACACACAACTTGGAAAGAATCTAGATCACATTAACACACAACTTGGAAAGAATTAACACGACATTTACATTTATATTTGTTCAAACTATCGTTTTCTTATCATCATCTTAGTGGATTTTAAGGAGTATCCGTATCCATGCCAATGATACCACTCAATCCCGTCATTCCATTGGTCAACCGGTGCAGACAGGTATCGTCCGCTAAGGTTTGCTTTATAGCATCGTTCGTACCACCATGCTGCCATGTGATGGTATCCCAACTCGATGTACTTCATCGTTATCTACATCGAAAGGGCTAAATTTTGAACATCATTTGGTCTCGGGAGGGGGTTGGGGTTAATTGTCTAATTGGCAATCATACCACATCTCCTTGTTTCATATTTACATCATTTGGTCTCTATGTGATAGTTGTCTCATTGGCAATCATACTACATCTTATTTTATATTTATATGATATCATTTGGTCTCTGGTGGATAGTTGTCTTATTGGCAGTCATACTACATCTCCTTATTTTATATTTACATCGTTTGGTCTCTGGTGGATAGTTGTCTCATTGGCAATCATACTACATGTACATCTTCTTATTTTATATTTATATGATATCATTTGGTCTCTGGTGTTTAGTTGTCTTATTTGCAGTCATACTACATCTCTTTATTTTATATTTACATCGTTTTAGGTCTGCTGGATAGTTGTCTTATTGGCAGTCATACTACATCTCCTTATTTTATATTTACATCGTTTGGTCTCTGGTGGATAGTTGTCTCATTTGGTAGTCATACCACATCTCCTTATTTTATATGTACATCATTTGGTCTCTGGGGGATAGTTGTCTTGTTGGCATTCATACCATATATCCTTATTTTATATTTATATGATACCATTTGGTCTCTGGGGGATAGTTGTCTTATTGGCATTCATACCATATATCCTTATTTTATATTTATATGATACCATTTGGTCTCTGGTGGATAGTTGTCTTATTTGGACGTCATACCACATCTCCTTATTTTATATTTACATCATTTGGTCTCTGGGTGATAAATGTCTCATTGGCAATCATACTACATCTCCATATTTTATATTCACAGAATTTGGTCTCTGGGTGATAAATGTCTCATTGGCAATCATACCACATCTCCATATTTTATATTTACAGAATTTGGTCTCTGGGTGATAAATGTCTCATTGGCAATCATACCACATCTCCATATTTTATATTTACACAATTTGGTCTTGGTTGATAGTCGTCTCATTGGCATACATACCATATCTCCTTATTTTATCTTTATTATAAAATAAATGGTGGTAGACCGCACCACCAAGGTAATCATTGAGGAGCAGGTGGAAGTGGTGGTAGGTTTTAAATTAGAAATGTTATCCCCTATAACAATATTTTTTTAATATACCTTACATCTTAACATAAATAATATAATTGCCATCTGCAACAAATTACGAGGTAAATGATACAGAATGTAAAACAGAAAGTCACAGGGCAAAAAGTCACAGACAAAAAGTCACGGACAAAAAGTCACAATTCAGTTTTTAATATTATTTTCTTTCAATAAGTAAACACTTATTTAAAAAAAAAAACATTATAGTAATTTTCTTGATTTATTGTATGTAAACCAACTTTACAAAATTTATTAAAAAAAAATATCAATTATGGTCAAATAATTATTAAGAAAACAAAATGTCAATGTGGCTTGGTACTTAAACGGCTTCATGGTGCCAAGAAATATATCCTTTGCATGCTTGAAATTTAACAAATCTTCATGTATCAAGTCTAATGAACAATTTCCTAAACTGTAAAATGAATATATGTAATAAAAAGTAAATATTTCAAGATCTTTCTCTTATATGTTCAAACTATTGTCAACAAATTATTTTTTTTGTCCTGTGACTGTTTGTCCTATCAAATTTGTGACTTTCTGTCCTGTGAATTTTTGTCCCGTGACTTTCTGTCCGCTTACCAATGATACAAAGTACTCCTTTTAGGAAAAAAAATGAATAATGAAAAAAAATGATATCCCGGTTATAAAGTAAAAATACTTCAAGTATAATACTATGTTCGTCAAAGTTTCAAAGAAATTTTATTCTCACATATATATGAGCGCCGTTTTTGTGTTTTAAAGAATAAACCCGGAATTGTGAGACACATTTTAAATATTTAGGATACTTATTAAAGTATTGAAGTAATTAAAGTAAGTACACCCCTTATGGTACAAAACATCGAACTTTTATAGACTAGACAAGACACTATTCTATTTAAGACTCACCTCTTACAAAACATTTACAAATTATATATTCACATATAAGACAAGAGCCACTCTAAACAGAGTCACGAGAGATTATAAATGCACATAAAACCAATGAATGTATACATTTCAAAAATATTATAAACATTTTCTTTTCAATAATATATCATACCAGTCGTGACAGTTAGAGTAAACATTGTCATGACTTAATAGAAATACAAATTTAATGCCATCTGACATACTATATCATGACAAAAAGAATAAGCATGAACAAAACAGCACATAAATGACAACTTATAATAACATGTTTCTCATCTTCAATTGCATATTAATAGCAATCCGTTTTTCTCTATAACATTTTTATTATAGAAGCTATTTAAAACAGGTTTTTTTGGCAATTAAAAAGATAACAGGACCATTTTGACACATATAAAATATTTCAGATACCGTATATAGTTTAGAAGTGATTTAAGTGTACTACACCCCTTACAAAACAGAAAATCAGGAAATATCAAAATTTTAAATAAATGGCGGCTCGGTTTCTTTTAGAACATTTTCATTATATTTGAAACAGTTTGGCGATTAAAAGATAACAGCTCCTTTGTTACACAATAAAAATATCGAAGATACTGTGTATAGTATATATGCAATGAGTTTTAATCTGGACTTAGGTTAGACATCGGATAAATTAAATTTGTCTTATTTATTGACCGATTTTTCTCATTAAAGTCTCTATTTTCTTCAAATTGAATACACAAAATATTTCAATACCGAAAATTGTTTTGTTAAGTTGGAAAAGGATGAATTTATTTTATTTAATTGATATTTTTTTTTCCGACTCCATAATTCTTGAAGAAAGCAACTCTCTGATTTGTCCTATTCTGTCGGCCAATTGGGAAATTTGTAATATATCGTTCCGCTTGTACAAACATTGCTTTTGTATAAAGGGATTAGTCTTATTCATTGAGATCATTCAACTATTGAATAACTAGGTAGGTCAATATTTTTTTTTTATATTAAAACTTATTATTAACTTACGGTAAAATACTACAAAGATGAACTTTTATATAAAAAAAATAATTAAGATTGTACAATAGTTTATTATTTTCAAAATAAAATTTGAATCCTAAAAAGAGTACAATGATGGGAAATGGTAAAAAAAAAACATCAGTAACGACCCTAATATAGGTGATCAAAGTGATGTAAAATGTGTATTTTTCTTTAACATCTTTAATTACGTTCGCACCCTACACGTTCGCACCTTTTTATTGGTTTTGTGTTTAATAATTTTGTAATCGAGTTTTGGTTAGTGTATTGCTGTAAATATTTTTTTTTCATTGTTTCAAATTAAAGTGAGATTCTGACAACTTTTGTGTTGAATAAATCTTAATCATGTTTTGGTTAGTGTATTGCTATAAAAAAAACCATTGTTTCTAAATAAAGTGAGATTCTGACAACGTTTGTTTTTTGTGTTGAATAAATCCTGGGAACAGTATATCTAACATATATGTTCCTGATAAATCTTAATCATCTTTTGGTTAGTGTATTGCAATAAATTTATTTTTTCATTGTTTCAAAATAAAGTGAGATTCTCACGTTTTTTTTTATGTCGAATCAATCTTAAATTATGTTTTGGTAAGTGTTGTGATATAAATTTTTTTTTTAATTGTTTCAATATAAAATGAAATAAAAGGGCCAAGCTGTTAAAATCAATTATCTTTCGTGTTTTTCTTCAATGTTTTACTCATACCAAGCTAAATACATGCAGTATTAACATCAAACCAAGTTAAAACAACAATCATGATTTTCAAACACACAACAATAATACCAAATTTAGCTGTGTATAAATACCAATTAGCAGTTATCATACATTTGTAAATAATTAACATTTAATAATTAATTATCAAATTGATAAAAACAAAAATAAATTCTAATTTTTATTCCAGAAAATATTTTTTTTGGGTATAATATACATTTAAAAAAATATCTTATAATTCAACTTGAATTTGAATAAAAAATGGGTGCGAACGTGTAGGTTGCGAAAGTGTATTGGGCGCGAACGGACCTGATACCCTTCCGTCTTAGCATATGTAATCACAACTAAATTAAACTCAAAACTTTTATAACTCACTACAATTGTTTTTCAATTTTTTACTTGTATTATATATTATAACATTTTTTTCTAAAGTAAACAACAATCTGAGTGCTATAAGAAAATTCAAACTATTTTTAGTACATATTTACTTGTACCATTTATATATAGGGTCTTTAAATGGTTAACGAAAAAACAATCCCTAGGAAAAAAGTCACAATATATGATTGAGTAAAATTAATTATAAGAAGTATGTTGGAATGCACATGAACAAGTTTGATGTATATCATGTATATGTATGAAATAAATAATTAAAATGGAGTTTTGAATGCATAGAGAAAAGTCATAATATATTTGTATCAGATCAATTATTTTTAGTGATAGATTTTGAATTTATATAGGAAACGGTCACATTATAGCACAATTTTATCAACAAATTTCATCAAATGTTTTGAGTATTTTTATCTCATTTTTTTGTTTTAAATGAATGAATTAATAAATTAATATTAACTAATACAAATGTTATAAAATATGTTTTTTTTTTTATTAAACAAACAGGAAAAGCTTATTGTTTCCTCTTCTTTAATAATAAGCCCAATTTATATTTCATCGGTATGGCTTCTTACCAATACAGGAAGTAAAAGGTCTTCATAAAAGGGAAAGGTGCCACAAGAAGCCACTAATTAATCTCAACAATCCTTACCAATTATTGGTGTAATAACTTAACTATTATTACTTTGTGTGATTTGTTTGTTTAACACTAAATTGAAGGATTTTCATGTTATTGGTAAAAATACAGCTTTAGAAAAAAAAGTCAAAAATAGCATATGGTCAAGCAATTTTATAGAATTTCTAACTTTGACTCTAATTAAAGTAAAATGTTGAGCTGTCTTACTCACATCGCCTTCAAAAGAGATGTGAAACAAAAAAAAAAATACAACCAAACACGTATCAGTACACCAGCTTGTACAAGTTTCTTTTGCTTTGCGATTTTTATCTGAATTTCCTAATCTAAAGAGCATAAAACTTGAATAAAATATAACCATTTCTATACAAAATGTATATTGGGAATTTTTCCTCTATATATATACACGTATGTGATGACCTTATGACCATTATTATACAAAATATAAATTTTGACTTTTCCCTAATGATATATATGTGCAGACCATATGACAAATTTTCATATAAAATATATATTGTGACTTTTTCCCTACATCCCTCTAAAAACACCTCGAAGAACCTCCTTTGTGCACAAAGAAGCACAGTGTAACACAAAGGACCATAACGGGATTTAATAAAAGCACAAGAACCATAAATCCCTTTTTACAAGGAACTAATAAAATTTCTGAAACAAAATGTAAAAGAAACATTGTCATAAAATTTAGATTTTTAATATGTACGACTTGGATCGAAACCGACTATAATCCGGTTTATGTGATAGCTTATGTTTGGGAATGAATAATAAGTAATAACTCCATAGTTCAGAAATGTCAATATATAACCGTAAACATATACACGTGCGTGCAAGAACGGGATCGGGAGGTGTTGGTGTATTAGTACGAAACGATGTTTTAGTGAATTATAATGTTGATAAAATGAGTGATTCTGTTGATGGAATTTTATGGATACGTTTTCGGAAAAAACAACCCGGACTCGTCCTTTTATACATGTGTGGTATATTTGCCTCAGAAAACTCCGCACGATCGGTGAATATTTATGAGTTCTTAGACTCGCTTTCCTCTGATATATATACAATCCCGAATGGTAGCCCATTTTATTTGTTTGGAGATTGGAACAGTCGAGTGTCCGATATGCCGGATTTTATAGAAGGGATAGATATTTTACCCGAGCGAAATGTTGTTGATTTTACAAACAACAGTTACGGAGACATTTTCTGTGAGTTTTTGAGTAATGTTAATTGCTGTTTTTAAATGGAAGGAACTTTTTAAGCAATGATTTTACATTTATATCTACTAGAGGAACATCTGTCGTTGATTATTATATAGTGCCATATGAATATCTGAATAAATTTGTAGATTTCGAAGTTATTAGAGCTCAAAGTCTTGTTAATAGTATTTTTACCACAGGAGCGTACGACCCAAAACATATTCCCGATCACTCATTGATATGCTGGACATTTAACACTTTAGCTTATGATGACCAAATTATGGTTCGTCATGCTCAGTCGACCGATAACGAAACAACTGAACATGTGAGTATTAGATACAATACAAAGGTAACAAAGAAACAGGCCGGTAACAAACGTTGCCGGATAGCAAAACTAAACATATTTTTCTGCACGAGTAGTCAACTTCGCTAGTAAGTAATTTATAAAAAGAACCAAAAGAAAAAAACCAGAGCTACCATTTGATTTTTTTTTATTGTGGAAAACGGAATGGAAAGCGGGGGTTAATCCATTTAAAATAAACAGAACTAAACTGGATTTTGTCTTGTTATTTGATATATATATATAAATATATAGGCATATATTTTGGATTTTTTTAATAGTTCATACATATAGGTTTTTTTATATGTCTCTGATAGTGTTGATCAGGATTTAACACGTGTCACTATATGATCCAATCGCAGCTTACCGTTCAAAATTGATGACATTAGTTGAATGATTTTCTTCACGATTGCTGCATATTTGAACATGTATTACATGGACACTTTTATTTATAGGATCAATCGTGCATTGGTGAGTTGATAGGGATTTTATCTTTTGATTAGATTTGATTTTTATATATATTTCCTGTCTTTTTATTGAAATATAAACGTTGGTACCAGCATTTCTTTACTTTCAGCATTGTCCAAAACTATTCATGTCCATATGTTGAAGGAAAAAAAACACTTACGGACCGACCATTTAGCTTCAAAAGGGGTATCTTCTTTTCTGAGTAAGAACATTATTTATTATTTCAACGCTATCACCCAACTA
Source organism: Mytilus coruscus (assembly GCA_017311375.1). NCBI lineage: Eukaryota > Metazoa > Mollusca > Bivalvia > Mytilida > Mytilidae > Mytilus > Mytilus coruscus. Next base: position 98,147,282 of record CM029597.1, on the reverse strand, counting down.
TTTTCATTTTTTCGAAATTAGACGATTATATATGGTATACGGAAAATCGGGAATCAGAATATTATTTTGTCATCTGCTTGACCACAATATATTTTTCTCATAAAATTGGGTATCAAAATATTTTTAGAAAAAGACATACCCCCTTTTTAAGTTAAATGGTCAATCCCTTAGTGTACTGATATGAATAGTAATTTACTGGAATTGTTTGAAATATAGTTATTGATGATAACGTAAATATTTTAATCAAAAAGACAGGAAATATGTCGGTGAAACAAAAAGTTCAAATCTAACTGAAATTTAAAGTGCCCATGAACTCTCTGATCATGCACGAGTGATTCTATTCATAAAAGTGTCCGTGTAACAACTAAAAGTGTCCGTGTATCATCTAAAAGTGTCCGTGTAACACCCGTTAATGTACTGTTTTTCTATAGCTCTGCTGGGGGTAAAGTCGTACAAAATTTGATACACGAAATGTGCCAAATGATTGGTTAACAGATGTTGAAGAAGTATCTAAGTTAAACCAACTCATACTTGATCTTGAACATTCAAAAAACAATCAATTAGAAATAGACAATAAATACGACGAGCTTGTTAATGTTATTCAAGATGAAATGAACTCCAAACTAGATAAGCGGAAGGTGTATTGCGCGGATGGTATCAGTAATAAGAGAAGGAAGATGAAGAAGCCTTGGTGGAATGACAACCTTACAGTACTATGGAATGAAGTGTGTGCAGCTGAACGTATTTGGCGTAAAAATCATAACCGTAATGAAAGGAAAAGTGCACGTCATGTATTTGTGAAGACACGTAAAACTTTTGACAAAAACTGCCAACAAGCGAAAAGACAATACTGGTATCGTAGTCAAGAAGAACTTTGTGCCGTCCAAAATGGTAACCCCCGGGGGTTCTGGAAGAAAATAGGAAGAATTGGTGTTGGAAATGAAAGACAGAAGAGCATTCCGATGGAAGTGTTACAAGATGACGGTTCAATTGTACAGATACTGATGAAGTTTTAAATAAATGGAAATTTCTTTTGATAATTTATTAAATTGTAAAGATGGAGATAACTTGCCTAATGAAAGTATAACAAACAATAATTCAGATGATTTTTTAGATTGTGAAATTAGTATTGACGAAGTTATAAATGTATTGATTAGAGCAAAAAATGGCAAAGCGCCAGGTACTGATTTGATACCTATAGAATTGTATAGAAATGATATACTTTTATGTGTTTTACATAATTTATTTAATAAGTGTTTCAAATTTGGTAAAATCCCATCCATGTGGAGTAAAGGGATAATAACACCTATACCTAAGTGTTCTACAGCAGACACTAGGGATCCTTTGTCATATCGGGCATTACATTGGCACCATGTAGTTATAAATTATTTTGTAGCATTTTGAATAATAGACTTGTATCTTGGTTAGAAACTAAAAATGTTTTACACGATGAGCAAAACGGTTTTCGTGGTGGTAGAAGTACTATTGATCATTTGAGTACGCTTACATCTATTATTGAAACCAGAAAACTACGAAAATTATCTACGTTTGCAGTGTTTGTAGATTTTAAAAAGGCATATGACACGGTTAATAGAAATTTATTGTTTAATGAACTTAATGATCTTGGTATAAGTAAACATTTTTTGTGTGTGATTAAAGCTATTTATTCTAAAGTTGAATGTGCTATTAAATTAAATGGGCATATGACTGAATGGTTTAGTGTAAATTCAGGCCTAAAACAAGGCTGTGTTTTGTCGCCAATTTTATTCAATATTTTTATAAACAGCTTAGTTACAAATATTAAAGCATTAGATATTGGTATTGATATTGATGGTGAAAAGTTGGGATTCTGTTATATGCAGACGACATTGTACTGATTGCAGAGAATGAAAGCGATTTGCAATTACTCTTAGATGTTTTAAATATATGGTGTAAAAATAAGTTATTAAATGTTAATCACGAGAAAACTAAAATTGTACATTTTAGAAATCCTTCTGTACAGCAGACAACAACATTGTTTTATTTAATGATAAGCAGATATGTATTGTACAAAGCTATCAATATCTGGGTTTACTATTAACTGAATTTTTAAATTATGATGTAATGGCTAAAGCTGTAGCCAAATCAGCGAACAGGGCATTAAGTTTGATTATTGTAAAGAGTAAGGCCCATGGAGGTTTCCAGTACAGTACATTTACTAAACTATTTGATACCCTGGTCTGGCCAGTAATAAGTTATGGTGCAGCCATTTGGGGCACCAGAGATTTTTCATGTATTAATGCTGTCCAGAACAGAGCTATCAGGTCTTTTATGGGTGTGGGTAAATATACCCCGAACGATGCAATTCAAGGGGATATGGGCTGGAGACCTCCAAGTGTTAAGCAGTGGACTTGTGTTTTTCGACACTGGGCTAGATGTAACATAATGTGCACAGATAGATTAAATTATAGAATATTTAAATGGTGTTATAGAAATGCTCTTAATACGAGAAGAAATTGGTGTTTTAGGATTATGTCTAAGTTTAAAGAATGTAATTTAGATTTGTATACTGATTTAAATAATGTATTGTGTAAACAAAATATTACGCAGATAGAAGAATTTTTTACTTGATAAGTATATAGAAAACTGGCAAAATAGAATATTGACACAAGATGTTGGTAAAAAATTGCGGACTTATAAATTGTTTAAAGACAGTTATGGAAGTGAATTATATTTATCTAAAAATTTATCTTATAAATATAGAAGTGCTTTTGCTAAATTTAGATGCGGAGTAGCTCCGTTGAAAATTGAAACAGGGCGGTATGAAAATAAAAATGTAGACGAAAGAGTGTTTATTATGTGTAATGATAGCATAGAAGACGAAAAACATGTAATACTATCATGCCCTTTATATGCAGATTTGCGCTTTTGTCTATATAGCGAAGCTATGAAATATAATGTAGATTTTAATGATTTGTCTGATGATGATAAATTTGTTTATTTATTTAAAACATTAATTGTTATGATATGGTTGCCAAAACCTGCTTTGATATTTTAAGTAGAAGAAATACCTTTTATATTCTTAAAATGAAATTATTTTAATAATCGTATGTATTTTAACTAGTTTTATATAGAAATTGTTTTACAGTCTCTCATAATTCTTAATAGAATGGTACTTGTATTTTATATTTGTGTATTGTCTGTTTATATTGTGTATATACTCTGTATGTACTGTATATTTATGTATTGCAAGTAGTGAGACTTTAATAAAATATTGAATCTTGAATCTTGAATCTATATACTTTGTTTTTATCAAATTTATTCTGCGTAAAAACAAAAAATCTATAGATACGTTCTTTCTTAAAAATAATTACTATGAAAAAATGTTTATAAGACGCAGTAAGGATCGGTATGGCAGTCATTCTAAAGCCATGGAATTCATATGATTATTTTAATCCGTATTTTGGAAATGCCAATATTTACATTATTTCATCAAATTTTATCCTGGACAAAAGCAAAGTATCTACCGAAATTTTCTTACTTTTTGAATTTTAAATTGCTATGATGATCAAACAGTACACTGCAAAATTAAAAAAAGGATTATACAACTCTCTTTTGGTTTTTTGTGTCGTTGGCATACAGCGTTGTTTGTTATTGACATATACCCATCATCTCAATTGATTTATTTGTATTCAGCCTGCTAACCTAATAATAACTATTTTGAAATGAAAATTGGATATCAAATTAATTTGATTATCTTAACAAGACGTTTATGAAGTTTATGAAATTTACTTTCTACTATTTGTGCCTTAACATATTTCCCTCACAATTAAATAACCAAGTTAATATTGAATTTAAAATATATAATTTTATACTTTTTATATATTTTTAGTGAAATGGTCCTTTTCTCACCTCTTTACTTCAATGGACTTTGTCTTTGATTACCGCTAGCGTTATCTATATTTAGAAAACTTGTATAATTTGCATAAGACTAAAGTTTTGTTTAGATATTAATTAAAGTATTTAAAACAGCTTTCTTGTTTTCAAAGAGTGCTTATTACTTCTGATAATTAATTGCAAAGTAATTCTCTTTGTTCATGCCAAGTGTAAGTCCTCATTATACGATAGTTATTATTTGTGGAAATGAAACAAATTAATTCATGTTTTAATGTTTAAGGTCCGGCCTTTATTAATATGTTCTTATTTTGCAACATTTTAAAACATTTTGCACAATAAAATCGTCCAAAATTGATCACCTTGAAAATGCCATAATCTTATGCAGTTCAGTACCGATTTAGGGACACGGTTTCGTAAATCTTCAACTTACCGATTTAACACAAATTTTTAATATAAATAGGTCTTTTGTATGAAATTACTTTTTCCCACATTACATAAAAAAAATTATGTCCTTTGTGCTCTTATAAAACTCCTTCTGTGTCTTTAATGCTACATTGTGCTCCTTGTAAACAAAGGAGGTCATTTGCGGTGTTTGTAGAGACCGTTTTATATTTTCATATTTTCATTGTGATGTTAAAGGAGTATGGAGTATTATCTCCCCAAACCTGGGACTATTATACTATGTACCAGCCCAAAACTCTAGTCTGAGTTATCAGAAAAAATATGTAGCAAAACTATTGCTAAAAAAATCTATTGTTTAAGTGTTAACAGTGATCTTGTGCATATTAAGGGATCAGTGAAAAATATTGAAATATTATTTGTAAAAAAATAATTTGATGCCTGTGGCTATACATATGTATGGAAAACACACATTTTGTTAATAAGGCATGGTTGAAAGCCGTCATTTAACAGAGATTGATTGACCAGTTTCTTCAAAAATGAAAATGGTCTACAGAAAACACTTCAAAAGCAACGTATTATAAGATAAGACTAAATTGGAATTTGAGGAATACCTCAATTTTAAGATTTTGAAAATGCTATAATTTTTTTCTGTAAAAACATTGTACAAAACAACAAATACAAAATTGCCAATAGAATTATGAATTCAGAAGATGACAAAACACTGATAGACACAATCGATTTAATAGTTTATGCAATAACAGACAAGTTGGTGACGAGTACCACTATATTTTTGAATGCAAGTTCTTATCTGAGAAGCGTAAACATTGTATAAGTAAGTTTTTCAAACAAAGTTATAACGCAATTTAATTTCAAGAACTAATGTCCGGTAATTGCAGAGAAGTTTTAATGAAACTCTGCACGCATACATGTATCAAATACGTAAATACTTGAATATCGATATGTCCATTAAAATGCATAGACCCCAGGAAACAGTGCCGTTCATGATAGCTAAACTATACGACACTGTTAATTATAGGTATTCAATAATTTTAATTTGTTAATCTTGGGTTACAATTCTGTGTAAAATAATGTTTACTGTACAAAAATAATTTAGCACTTTAATTTTTAGTAGTACAAGTCAAATCGGTCGATTTATAGTGCTAAACAAATCTTTGGTATGGACTGAGACTACTATAACTATATATTATAGTAGTAGTCTCAGTTATCAGTAACATTTTTTTAAATATAATTAATGCAAAACGTACGCAGTAAGAGTTGAATGAAATATGTACATTTTTTCATCATTAGATGGTACATAACACTACAGGGAGATAACTCTGTAAAAATCAGTTGAACGTTTTAATCACGTTCTATAGTTAAGGAAATATTAAGCTTCTCAATGATCAAAATAAGTGTTTGTCAAACTACTACATATCCAATAAAGTGTGTGGTTCAAGTTTTTTGAAATTATTACATTTTGTCAAGGGTCAAAGTAAATATTTTGTCAAAATTTTATGAAAGTTAAACCAGCGAAATTAATTTTAGTCAAGGTGTTTGGTATCACCTCTCTCCGCCTGTACATGTAACTAAGCAAATTAGATAGAATACACAATTAAGAATATTTGTTTGAAGTTTTAAGTTTGAATCAGGACAGCTCGGAACAAAGACAACTAAGACCAACTTTTCAATATTCTATATAATTGACAATGTTTTGATTGGTTTTTATTTTGAATGGTTGTCGAAATTATTGTAAAAGGTAAATAAGAGCGAAAAATATTTTCATTTCAATATCAGTTAACAATTTGTGTTCAGTAAATATTGCCGTAAAATCTCAACTATTGATTTATAAAATTAAATCGAAAATTTATACTATACCCATAGGAATTTTTATTTAATCAATGCAAACGTTCGACGTGTGTTCTTTTTCTCTCTTTCTTATTTTGTGGTTATTAGTTATGGTCATCTGCACGCTTTTATTTTAAGTTTTTAAAACTAGTGATTTTAATATCTTACAATACAATATCTTACAATACAATATCTTACAATACAATATCTTACAATACAATATCTTACAATGCAATATCTAACAATGCAATATCTTACAATACAATATCTTACAATACAATATCTTACAATACAATATCTAACAATGCAATATCTTACAATTCAATATCTTACAATACAATATCTTACAATACAATATCTAACAATGCAATATCTTACAATACAATGTCTTACAATACAATATCTTACAATACAATATCTAACAATGCAATATCTGTTTTCTCATAACCATGCATTGCAGATACATAGGTACAGAGAGAGTGCAAAATATGTACAGGAATATGCATCTATGTACAAACATTTATATACAATACTGTGGTTTCGAAATAATACACATTTTAGCCAGGATGACCCACATTTTGTTTACACACTATGAACTTGCATAATCTTTTTAGCTCTGACTTTTGGTTTAATTTGCTCATCAATTTTCCAAACTTTAATGATTTTACACGAACCAAATCACGGTTAGTACCGTCGTCATATCGAGGAGCGTCTAGTACAGTGATTTTGTCATAGTTTGGTTAAGTTGAACATGATTGTGTTAAGTGTTTTTAATGACAAACAATGAAACAATATAAACATTCGGAGTTTTTGCTAAAGGAACTTCTGGACATAAATTCAAGCTGGTAAGTATCTTTGTTTATGGCTAATATGTTAGTACATTAAAATTTGTATCATATAGTTAATAATTTGGCACAGAATAATTCTTGAGTATGTCAAAATTTAAAAGTTGTTATTCGTTTCAGATGCATAGAGAAAAGAGATTTGTTTAGTGTCTATCAAATCACATATTTCGTTATGATATAAACCTGCCGTCAATTATTCCAAAAAATTGCTACATTAGCACACAATTTAAGATTATTGAAAATTCGGTGTCATGGTTTGGTTCAGTAGTGTCGTGGTTTAGTTCATGTTCGACATGGTTCAGTTCTGTGATTCCTGTTGTGTATGATCGAAGAGTAATGATCAAAATAAATAGATATTATACAACTATTGAAATTTTTTTTTTCGCCGATACTTTTTTTCCCGCGTTTACCCAATCTAACCTATTTTGAGGCAATATATTGTCGTCATTTCCTAATGTTGTTGTTTTGTTCCCATTTAAACGTTGGTCTTCTGCTCGCGAAAATACATCGCTCGAGAAAATAAGTAGTCTATAGTAAATTTAAGATATTATCATTATAGAACACGCACTAAAAGAAATCACGAAGATAATATATTAATGCATTTCAATAGCAATTTTCTTTAAAAATAGTTTTATTTATAATACAAAAGGACCTAAGAGAGCACATAGTAATATATTATAAGTAGATGCGGTATGATTTCCAATGAGACAACTATCCACTCGAGACCAAATGACGTACATGTTAATTAACAAAACCCACACCTCTTAGTAAGCAATAAAAGGCTCCGACAAAATTAAATGTGAAGCAATTCAAGTGAAAAACCAACGGCCTGATTTATGTCCAAAACAATAAGCGTAAAACAAATATGGTATACAGTAACAAACAACATCTACTACATTACCGACTCTGGACTTAATACAGGCACATACAGAATATTGCGGCTTTTAACATGTTTGTGGGGTCCCAACCCTCTCATCGCCTTAACCTGGACAGTAGTGTAACAGCACAACAAAGAAGAACAAACTATAAAAATCGGTTGAAAAGGACTTGACTCATCAGATCGATGCAAAGCAAAATAATCAAGTCACATAAACACCAAAGACACAATGAAACGATCTGCAACTATTTGCATTTACTGGAAGTTCCAAGCCAATAACAACTAATAAAAAAATCATGAATCCAAGACAAAACGTTACTTTTTTTTATATTTCAGAATGAAATTCTGCTGCCAATATTCATCTTCATCTCTCTTATTCTCTGCTATTAAGAACGATGATTTCTCGTGTAGTCGAGCCAAAATAAGGTCGTTCAAAGTTTAAATGTATTTGTACTAAACAAAATAACACGTGTATCCTTGAATTTAAATTATTTTTTTCAATCACATTTAACATGTTTAATAATGTACATTTTCTCATACTAAATACTGACCGACAGAGCTTTTTCTGATATTATCGAAACTTTATTGCATAAAAGAAAAAAAATGCTTACACGGGTTAAGTGATACAATACAATACACTTATATATATACAATATGACAAAAACATAATCATTTTTATTCATCCGTATTAATAATTGATAAAATGGACATTATATTGACCTATTTCTAATTCGAAATTTTTATCTTTCGTATATTTAAATTTGGAACTTTGAAAGTAATTTTCATAGAATTTCACCTTTACTTTTAAAAAAAAATAAGTTTAATCTGTTGTCCATGTGAGCATTTTGTTCCATGATTTTTTAATAAAATAAGAAATGATATATAATTTGTACTGTTTTTATAAATTCATGATACAGGTAAGAGGTGCAGACGGATTTTCATCGCGCCTTCAGCCTTCCATGTACAAAATTGATACACAAATAGATAAATATTAAGAATAGTTCACGAACAGAGCGTGCAAGAGATTTAAAAGTAGTAGTTAAGTTTCATTTGCAGAAAAATGTACCTTTTAACATAATTGTCAATGTTGTATAACGTAAAACAGGTTTTGTTATTCAGCTTGTTGATATTGAATCAAATTCCACTATGCTGTTTTCGTTATGCGATTCATGTTTACTGTCGAATAATGATACTGGACTTTCATTTTCACTGTAGGGCGATTCATTTCTATTGTACATGCGATGCATTTTCACAGAAGGAAATTAATTAATTTTCATTATATAAAGTCTAAATTCAGCCGAATCTCTAACAAAATTTATGAAGTCAGAAGGATTGATAATATATACATACACTCATACCACATCTTCTTATATCTATTTAGTGAGTGAAAATCTGAGGTAATATATCAATAAATTCCTTAAAAAGGCATTTATTGCTAATATAGTCAATTCTATTTTCTCTAATAATTTGTTCAGATCCAGATCTATATGTAGGATAAAATTTATCCTTTCCAATGACACGCCATCATTGAATATATATATCTTGGCCAATCCACGTCACCGAAAAAGCAAAGTTTTTGTTTCGGTCTAAATCTACATCGCATACTAATAAATTAAACGTTATTAGAGCTATTTTCCTAATGCATGTAGTTTAAAGGTGTGGTTGGCTTGCTTGCTTTGTTTGTATAAATGCTTGCTTAAGCATTGTAATTAAGATTGAGCAAACATTTATACGAAAAAATGAACAAGCCAACCAAACCTTTAAACTACAAGCATTAGGAAAATAGCTCTAATGGATGCATTTTAGATAACAAAGAGCATTCACAAAACGATCTTCTTTTCACGATTGAATGAGTGGAAACGTTTTCATCTTGCACAAGCAATTGTCGCTTGGATGACTGGATAATTGATATGTATCATGACATTGTGTATATGTCTAATACAGTAAAGAAAGTTCAAGCAACAGTCGAGTCACCTTAATTTATGTTTTAATTTCTTTTAAGTCCGTGTTACAAATAAGCAAATACCCAATTGTAAGAATACAAGGAAATATTGCAAACAGTTTATTGTTACATGTTTAAATGGTTCTAATGTTTTACTTTTACAAATTGTGACTTGGTTGAGGAGTTGTCTCATTGCCACTCATACCACATCTTCTTATATCTAAACCACGGGGTATAACCGTTGTACAGTTGATTCCGGATGTTAATCGCTACTCTTCGAGATGTAGGTAGATAGACCGTTCTTATATTTTCACCAAAGACTAATTGACGCAATGTTCAGATAAGTATTCAATGTTTACTGGCAGCATTGTATATTATTTATATTACATGAACACCATGTGACTATTTTAAATAGACAGGTCTGTGGATTACTTGTAAACATCGCGAAACAAACACTCTGTGTAACTCAAACTTGATTAAACTACAAATAGAGCATAGTTGGTTGGCTCTTACACTAATGCGACCGTGTATTTTGTGATTTGTTGTTGTTAAAATACATAATGCGAATGAGAAACCCGTTGTTTTAATTATTTTTGAAGACATTTACTTGAAAAACTGACCTCAGAAATTTGGCACTGTACGATTCATTCTCTTTGTAGTTTGTTTATTTTCTTTAGTACCATTCGTTGTACATTCTTGTACTGTTCGTTGTGCAAAAGCCTATCAATATGTTAGAAATATGTATGACACGGCGTGATAAATTTTCAAAGCTTTTTTTAAGCGAATTATAAAACTTTTAAAGGAAAATTCGCCGTAGAAATACGTTATATTCATGAATATTCTGCTCCAGTAAATTTTCGGATCCATGACAAGCTAATAGCAAACTCACCAACAATATTTGAATATGCATGATAAGAACGTGGTTATACCCGTGTATATTCAAGTAGGCATCTACGACTAGCTTGCATTTCAAATTGTAAATATCATCAATATTAAAGTCATTTATACACTATTTTCAGTTGTTGCATGTCGAATTAACATACAAAACAACAATGAAAATTCATCGCACCTTCAAAAATTCTACATCAGAAATGATTGCACTTACAGTGATAATTCATCGCATCTATAGTTAAAATGAATCGCTTACAAAAATTCATATTATGGATTCTGCTGCTTTAATTACACTTTTTGGGACTTTAATCCTGTTTTTATTATACATTAAAAAGTTATATTCTAACGAAATTGTGTTAAAACATACATTCAATTCAATTATTTTGTATTTTCAAAAGGTAAAGAAACGCAGTTTTTCCCATCATCCTTTATTCTACAATAGACATACTCGCATACAACAGTGAAAATGAACTAACTGGATTCGCACTTTATATACACTGGGGACACATTTCACGATATCCCCGGCAGAGTCAATCATGGACATATGGAGAAAAGAGTTTAGGTGAAACAGAAGGATTGCTTTCTGTTTTTGTAATTTATATTATTGAATGCCAGTTAAAAAGAGCAGTAGCTACATAAATTCTATCTAGGAACACACTAAAAGTAAAAATGTACAAATGTACGGTTTGCCGATTAAGCCCACCAAATTTGGTAAAAAGTCTTTTTCTTCAAAGTCAATTGGTAAATTGTGTAACTTCGTTTTTACAAGCGCCTTCAAACAAACTATCAATATTGAGATATTGAAATATGAAACAAATATGTATTAATTTGAATCTAAATCGTGACAAATTTGATCAAAACCATGACGAATTTCTAGACACTTTACTGAACCATGTCAATCGCTTAACCAAACCATACCAATTTCGATATTTTGGTTATCCTGCTTTAGTTTCTTAAAAACAACAATTTCATTTAGATCGTTGGACTTACAATATAGATTCAAACAGGTTATTTGCTTGTTATTTGCTCATTTGAAAAGAACTGAGGCAATCGTTCTGGGAAATAACATAACTAATCCATGACCAACTTAACCAAACTATGACAAAATCACTGTACTAAACGCTCCTTGATATGACGACGTTACTACCCGTGCAAATAGTATTTTTCGAGGTATAATTTTCTACATTGACATTCCAGCAGATAATGAAATTCGTCCCCAATGCTACCTATATTACAAAATGACATTCTCTATCATTTCTATCGACATTATTCCACCTCCCTGTTTCTATTGGGAGTCTGCGGTTCTATATTTAATAAAATAATACTTTCGTGCAGTTCAAGATCTCAAAATATTTTGCAAAATTTAATTCTAACTTAAAAATTCTGTAATTAATTGCTTTTGTAGACTCTTGTAATTATGTATTCCAGTACTGTCTGAATTTGTTTTGTAATCGCAGCTGTAGTGCATTTTTAATTATATATTATTACCAAAACCTTGAGTAATCCAAATATTCAAGTTGTCAGGTAATTCAAATCATTTTAAAATAGTCCAAACTATGTTGATACTTTGTCAGACTTGATTGACATTAAACACGGTCCAAGTTGACTTCCTGACGTTCCGAGGTGTTGCCAACACTGCAAAGCCGTACCGATACAAACTCGTACTATCGTCAACTTTTTTGATAAAAAAAAGTGTACTATTCGAATGTTTTATGATTTTCACGGCGTGCAATGGGAAGAATTAATGTTGTGGCTCTTACAGAGAACGTTATGTCGAAAAAAATGAAACGTTTATACGTTTATACGTTTGAAATGATGAATTTGGCTAGCTTTGAATACACATTGATTTATATATGATTAATAACTAGAATATCGAAAAGAAATTCAGCTCATTCACATTGCTCAATTTAAAAGATTTAGAGTGTCTTATAAAAAAGCGATACCTTTAAATCATGTCTGCGGTGCAGAGGCCGGTTTCACGAAGCTATCCTAAGACCTGTCGTAAGATATATCTTAGGACATGTCTTATTATCCTTTTATGACTATCTTAGGACATATCTCAGACCACGTCTCAAAGCTTTCTTGGGATGATCATAAACCTGTCGCAAGTTCTTTAAGTTTTTAAATATTGACTTGGATTTATGGAAAAAATCATGTAAATGTAGCATGTGTTTCCTCTTTTTTTACAAGCGAGTTGAATTCAGTTTGTCACTGTATCAGTTATAATAAGGTTTAAGGCAGTACTTTGACCTATAATTGTTTACTTTTTATACATTGTGACTTGGATGGAGAGTTGTCTCATTGGCACTCATACCACATCTTCTTAGTTATAATTAAAGGATAAAATCGTCCATTCTTGCTATAAATAAATCGAATGTTCATTGTTGATAAAGCATTTTGATAATCCGTCAAACTATAAAGATTTAGTTATGAGCAGGAAAAGGAGTCCCAATTTCACAGAATCAGAACTTCAAACTCTTTTGGATCCTAAGACCATCATAAGACACGTCTCGTGTACCCCTAACTTTATGACCAACTTAATTGGGCAATAATTTCATCGAAAAGAGAAAGTCGAGTACACCTTTTATGTTTATGCGTGTTTGAGTTGACTATTCTGTCTTGAAAACGTATAAAAGAAAAATATTTGATACATCATCTCGCTTCAGATTCTATCATTTTTATATATTTAGGCTCTAGGTTGATATAATAACATTAAAAATTTACAATACTAAAAATGAAATATATGGGTCAAGTGACCTTTCAAATGAGTCATAACAACGGAGTAGGTGTGTTCGAATAACAAATTTTTACTAAAAGTACTTGACGACAGACTTTTCAAGTGGATCTTAAGAATGCATAACTTCATTTATTGTGTGTGTTATCTATAGTAAATAGTCTTCAACCTCTGAAAATTTTTAGTCTGCCCTTCCACGAAATATTTAATTAGAATTTTTAAAAATATTTGTGAACTTTCGAAAATTCCCCCTGACAACCGATCTGACAATAGTTTTAAGTTGACCAAATGCATTAAACTATATTAAATGATGCTAAATAGCTAGTAGATACATTTGTCTTTTAAAATACAACTGGTATATAAGGATCGTAATGATGCTATGTCGATAAATTTATCGGTTTTCAAGAGCTAAATTGACAGCGCATCATCACTACAATGGCTTCCATTTTTACGATTATAAAAATTAGGTGGCGTAATAGAGAGATAATTTTGACGAAGTAGAGTCCTGACTGGTCATATTGAGGAACTAGTAACCATTACAACCACCTGCAGTTTATTCAAGAAATCAAAATACAAACCGACATATACCCCTTCTGTGCTTTGGCAGGATTAATTCTCGAATCACGGGAGGTAAACACTCACATACGATACCACTATCTCTCCCGGAGATGACGATATGCTGCTTTAAGGGGAGAACATGTTTGAGTTCCAACTCGCGAATTTACGCATCACACTCCGTCAGTAACAAACTTTTCTTTTCTTTTTCAGGTCTCCAAGACGTCTTGCCAATCCGAACATATCCTTTTCAAAATAGAATATCCCCTAATTTAACAATTATTTAGAATTTTAATATTCGTTTCATTTCAACTAAAATATAAAATTATAGTTTAAATTAATTCAAAATTTAACAATCTATTGGTATTTGGTAAGATTGGTTGAAACATTTGAAATTTGAAATGGAAAATTCAGAAGACATTCCTGTCTCAATTAACCCAATCATAGATTTAACCATTGAGACTCCAGGTCGTAAAAAATATGGCTCAGGTCAGAATTCAGTACTATGTTTGAATTCGTATGACTATTTTGGTCCAAAATGTAAAAAACATGACAGTAGGACAATTAAATGCAAAACTGAAATAGACTCATCTCTTGTTTTCAAAGACAATATAAATAATATGAGAAATTTCTTATATATAGACCCAACTGACCCTAACATCCCCGATAGG